>JAODAC010026221.1:0-67304 GCA_027575185.1 Mimaenictus wilsoni
CGCAAATACACCTCTGATCGGAACCCGGTGCGTTCACCGCGCCATCAACCAGGGCCGCCGACGTTGGTTCGCGACAGACGGCTTACCGCAAGGTCCCGGGATTGTAACCCGGCGGATGTAGAATACAATTAATCCTTATTCTAATCCATAGTATAATCTCTAATATGATTAATTTCACTTAAAAATATTTAATAGAGCAGAGGCTAAAGCTAGAACAAACTATAATTATTACGTACTAGGGACGTGTCTGCACTGTGCAGCGTCGATTTGAGTGAACATTTCTGTATATGTAGTATATATATATAGAAATAATCCCCCAGTTAGTAGGAAAGCACCCGAGCAGGTTTCGAACCAACAACTTTCCGATTCCAAACTGGCGCATTTGAACAACATTTATTAATAATATACAGAATTTGCATGTATGAGAACATATATTCTTCTACATTTCTTTTACAGTCCCACTTACAATTAAGCTTACTTACAGATTTTGTAATTTCATAATGGCACAACGAAACTTTCCGTATATGTAAAATTACCGGACCAAATTTAGTATATTATAAGTGAATACAGTACATCAACGAGGTAGGGGCCTTTTTTGGGAAACAGGGGGGCAAAGAAACCAAATATGTTTTTTATCCGTGCGCGTAGCGGTAGAAGCGACCAAAAAACGAGTGTGCTTCGTACCACACGACTACAGTGAATCTATAGTATATTGTAAAACAAGCATGGAGTAGGATAAATGCAACTCATACGAGTAAGGCAAAGGAATTCTATGCGAGCTGTACACTATACTTTTTCTATGACTATTATCTACGAAAATAATAATGATTTGCTTTAGTTATTATTTTTGCAGATATTAAAGGAATTCGCTGCAAAGTTATGCAACGCAATACTATTATAGGAACATTACAGTATTGTTTGCTTAGCAATCGAGTCAGGGCATTCCATGCGAGAGGTACCCTATACTTTTCTTAGACTATTACGTGTGATCATAGTAATCATAGACAATTCATCATTTATGAGTTATCCTTTATGAGCAATTAAACCACGAATTGGAATTGAGTTTGTTGAAATGTTTTTATGTACACTATTTACCAAAATATTGTATCAACATTCCTAACTTCTTATTAACAAAATAATTTTTATCAATGAAAAGTAAAGCGTAAACGCGATTATGGGTTATGAAGATCCAGGATCAAAAAGATGATATTTAATTTGTGGTAGTAATAAGTAAAAATTAACTTGTTAGAACAATTACCTTATAACAATTGGCGTTTGTTTAAATGATCTACAGCGTTTCGTAAAACTTTCCTAATGTATAATTAACAAATTACGATTTACCATTGAAAAGTCCTGCGTGAAAGCTTTGAGATCAAGGATCAGGGGACACTATCTTCAATCTTTTGTAGTAATAAGCAAAAAATAAGTTGTTGGAAACTCCCAACAAATCTTGGCGATCTTTATCCCTGTGGGGACTTTGGGGGGACAAAAGTTGGCTAGGTCCTGAAAGCCATCCGCGATCCTGCCAACCCCGATCCCAGTGACACATCATAGACGCGTCAGCAGATGCACTCGCAGCGCGAATCGATGTCCCCGAGCGCATTCGACGTGCGGAAAAAACGAACGCCGATGATGTCGTCCGATGTGCTGCCACCGGCAGCCGTCACGGTATCACCGCCAACCACCCGCCGGAGGAAAACAGGTAGTGGTGCAGGGTCCTTTCCACCCCCCTGCGTATCACGATGGTGCCGGCGCCGCCGTCGCGAGAGATAGCGGCTGACTGGCGACGGTGGTGGTGGTGGTGGTGGCAGATCGGCGGCGTTCAGTCGCACATTCGTCGGCACATCGCGCGCCTCGCCGCCACTGCAGACTATCACATCGCACGAGCGTGCGCTCCCTTATCATTCGCGTGTCGCGCGTCGATCCCGATTACGAACAATTAGAATGCGTTTCGTTAATTAAAAGCGCGCGCGCTCACTCGTCAAAAGAGTACCCCGTGAGATTAAACGTTTCCGGACGCGCTGTGTAACGCAAAACGGCTCTGTGTTCCCGACCGCCTCCATCAAAGGATTTAATTGTGGCAACTTACTTTTCACGCAGGACTTAACTTTACGCAAGAAAGAAAAAAGTTATCTTAAAATTACAGTGGGGAAATTTGTGTATAATCATTTTTACCCTGCACGTTCGACAAACTGTAAGTTGGTACTTTCAAAAATTACTTTCAGCTTTTCTTCGTGCCTGTTTTTGAAAATGTAATTTTCATTTCAACTTTCATTTACAAAGTTGTTCTGATAAAAGCAATCTAAATCTGTAAAAGTTGGTGGGTTTGCCGTGGCATGGTTGAGGTAGTGTCAAAATGTTGTCGGCGCAATGTTGCGAAATGCGCGCCGCTCATGGATATATGAAAATTTATTGCGGTTTTTTTTTCTCCAGAGCCAGGCCACTGTCAGAAGGGGCCCGAAAAGTCGTGCATATTTTTCAGAAACAAAAAAATATATGGAATTTAGAATGGCACCTCTATGCCCGCCGGGCGTCGACGTGCGCCACCGCATCATAGAATTGCCCATATATTTTTTACTTTGCATATCTTGTATTATATTTTTTCATTCTTGTTTAATCTCGAACAACCCGCATAACCACGTTAAATGCTTGCAATAAATACTACATTCAAATATTTACCAAAAAAGTTTTTTTTGCTTATTCAATTTTTGTACACTGGACATATCAGAGGAAAGAGGAGTCCAGGATAGCTAACTAATATGATTTTTCCTCGACATTCTAATATAACAACAATACTATTAAAATGTATTAGTGGTCCCTTTGCAACCCTCACTCGAAAAGGGGTCGATAGCCTTTAAAAGATAAATAATAAAATGTATTAGTGGTTGGCAAGAATTTTACAGCCAATGGGAATAATTTACAAACGTAAATAAAAGGAATGTATAAATGTCTTCGCCCAATTAGCAAGATGAATAGATCTTTTGAAAGTGTAATGACCCTGACAAGTTACATAAATAAATACAAGTAGCAGGTAAAGTGATATCTTTACTTAAATTTCTTAATGCGTCATAGTATGTTTTAACTTATTGCAGCATATTGAAATTATCTTTTTGCCTTTTCTATTTGTATTCTCTTAATTTATAGGAGAAAAAAGCAAAGAAAAATGTACAAATCGAAGTAAGTGTAATTTAACATGTTATCTCGGTGTCGACGGGTTTGTGTCCGCCTAACACCTAAACGGCTCAAGTGATTTTAATATTTCTATACAAATTTGTTAAGAATAAGTTTCAAATTAAAGTTCAGGATGATCGGCAACAAACACTTTTCATAAATGCTATTTTAGTCCTTATAAAATAATCACAATCGTTTTCCAAAGATATCGATGATATATGAAGACGGATAAAACACACTGCTATGAAGTTCATTCCAACATCCCAGCAAAAAAAGTTAATAGAGATATCCATACGAATAAATTAAACTTTCAATGGATTACCTCTTTATTATCCCCTTCTCCTATCTTTACCGGCATATTCCTCTCTGAAATCGCAATATTTTTTGTTTGAACTTCTTGAGGTAGTCCCTTCATTTTTCGGAGAAAATGGAGTGTATATGTCCTCTTATGGATGAAGGAATTGAAAATTTTAAACTTTAATTGCCATTTTATAGGACAGAGTCAAAAAAATTGCCTCTTGCAAAAGGTTAGAAAAAGTCTGATAAAATTAGATGGGCTTAGGTAGGAATAGATATGATTATCTACGATTACGTTAGACATGATTAGAAATATATAGAGTTACTTAACGTTTAATATTATTAAATAGAATTAGGTAAGGTTTGGTTTAGTAGGGTAAGGTTGGGTTGAGTAGGGTTACATTAGATATGGTTAGAGTTGATTTTCCTAACTTTAATTAGATTGGATTTGTGTTTAGCTATCTAAACTCACTTGGGTTACATTAGGTTGGGTTATATGTTGGGATTCGATTTAAATTTCTTAGGCGATACGGGATAGTTACCAGCTGCCTTATGTAGTTGCCTTTATAGTATAAAGTTACTATATTTATTTCAGTACTCTAGAATTTTTTTAACAATATTAATTAAAATTTTCGGGATATCATTTCATCTTCTACTATAATCGGTATAATACGTGAAGAATTTCAATATTCGTGATTTTACTGTTTTTATATTATAAATATAAAGCTATATGCTATATGGACTACTAAAATTGTTATATATTTTTTAAATTTTCACTTGATTTTATACTTAATTACTCAGAATTTATCAGGATAAGTCATGCTTATTAGTTATAGAAAGATAAACAAATGCAGTTTACCTGCCTCGAAAATTCTCGGGCCCACCAATTTTCCGTTGTTAACAGGTTTCCACATATGATAAGTGAAATTGCTTTCTTGGAATTTTAGGGGGCAATTCGCATTTTGTTAATTGTGAAAGTGTACTTATACAATATAGGAGGATTTCTAACATTTTCATTTTCCATAAAATAAGGTGTAAATTTATATTCATCCGAATATGCGCTTATTCTTAATGTCAAATTGTCTACCCTAGAAGCTGTCCCGTTTAAACGGAAAATTGTCCTGAAAAAGCCAGGAAATTTACAGAACTTCGCGAGTTTCGTTTCCGTTCTTTGGAATTGGACGCTAAGAAGCTATTGTCCCGATGATCCAGAATCCCTATTAACTGCAATTCAACTGCATTTAATAAAGAATCGTTAAACTGTCCGGCCTATTAAAGATATTTACTTTAAAAATTGAATTGCTAACAATTAATATTCTATTCAATTTTCTGGGTGCAGTTACTTATTATTATTCAGCCTTAGTTATATCAGTGTATAGGTTTTGAAATGACTTTCATGGGATCTTAATTTGTAATTGTTTATGCTAAAATGTTATTGATGAATCTGCAGGTAATAACCAGATGGCTTTATTAACGAAAACAAATGCCTACATGTATATAAAAAATGAAATACATATTTGGCATTAAATTTTAGCTTAGTTTGGCATATTTTGTTGAAAGATAATACCTTGATTTTTGAACATTTTTAACAACAAAAACATGAAGCCATTATTGCATGGATTACTACATGCGTTTCGTTTCATACTCCATGGGAATATGCTAAATTTCCAACGCGTTACTGCCTCTCGAGCATGAATATCCGTCATCAAATTTCCGCGTGTAAATTTGCGAGCATATATCCCCAATGAACTCGGCGGCGAACCACCATTGTGCACGTCTCGCTTCGAAAACCGCGATGTACTCCAAAGGCCGCTGTAGCCGACGCCGATGTCCAAAGAAACGTAAAGTAATTGATTAGTTCGTTCGGTCAGCGGCGTGGGCTTTCATCGCTTTCAGTTTTCCTTTGCTGCATTATTAGTCAATGCCTGTTTAGGGTTTTTGTTCTATGCGTACTCGAACGTTGTGGTGCCCTCGCGCCCATGGGTATGCGTGAGCTGATATGGCAATTTATACGCCCGTTTGATGGTATTGCACAGTTTCGGTTTACGTTGAATTTGAGTATATTCTGCGCGAGTGCACGCCTTGTGGGAATGGTGGAGGCGGCGAGTAGACAGCACGAATAGAGATAGATTAAGAATCCTTACAAAAGCGCCCTTCAGGCGGTTACGTCGATGTCAGTGGTTCTAAATTCTCGACATTGGCGTGTAGAGACAATAGTTAGCCCTGCAAAAAGTGCCGCGCTCTTTTTCCACGTTCGTGTCCTTTTTTCGCTTCTGTGAATTGAGTTGCTTTTGCATTATTTAACGTTTACGTGGATGGCATCGAGTTCCTTTTATTTCGCTGTGTAAACATAATAAATTTAAAATGTGCACGAGGGTTGAATTATAAAGATAAATGAGTAAATAAGTAGATAAGTAGATTTAGCTACAGTTTCGGAGGGAAAATGTAAAATTACCGACAATTTATGGGAAGAAAAAGTAACAATTAATAATTACTTACAACTAACATTTAATTGGGAACATGACGCCTAACATCAGAGGTTTCCACACTGGGAGGCGCGCCTCCCTAGGCTGGCCCCTAGGGGTCTCAGAATCGGCTCGACAATAATGACTAGAATAGCTACACATGCTTCAGAATCACCAAACGACGTTCGAAGATAATGATTTTTTATGTAAGAAAGTTTGGTAAGTCCCTCAATATCTGAAATTAGAAATCAAAGGGCAACTTCAGAGGAATCTGAAGCACCAAGAAATGCTGAATGATCTTTATACCTAAAAACGTGATAAGTCCGACAATAGTTAGTTTTGGAATGCCCTTGAAGGGGTCTTAATTTGTAAATGTTTGTGCCAAAATTAAAATGTTTGTTTTCAAAATATCGAGAATTAAAATCATTCCTTGAAGTGTTACTGAATGGATAGCCATCTTGTTGGAAGCAGGCTCCCATCAGGCATAGGACCCACGTTACCAACATCTCGAAGAGGGATAGTGGTAATTCACATTTTTAGCAGATACAATTATTTTCTTGGAGTCCTCTTGAGACAGAGCCGTTACCTTTCACCCGGCCGGATTCTACGGATTCCATACGGAATCTTTGCATGTGTTTTTTGCGGAAATGTGTAAATCGTATATTGTACAACTCTTATGAGTTGTAGAACTCGCCTTCGGCTCATGCCACACGTTGTGAGTCCTAGAACACACCAGTGCCTGACGCCAGAAGCGCCGCACACCACAACCTGGGACATGAAACTACTACGAACCCTTTTTGAAGCTTACTCGCCTAATACTACATCATCTACCAGTTCTGTTATGATCAGCCGTAGGCAGTGTAGATCATAATTTCATCAACATTGTTAATATAAGGTATACATTATAAAACAGGGGTAGAAAAAAGAATATTACATCTGGGCAGGTCGAGACACATGCTTGTTCAGAAGCGCTGAACAAGCATATTAGTGCAGTACGCTAAAGTGTTTTTGTTTGTCATGCTAACAGATGACGTTGCAGTTTACTAACATTATTCTGAGAAAAAATTATGAGATTTTAACTTTGGATAAAATTTTGAACACACCGGAACGTGCGGAATGTGATGAACTCAGTGCCTGGTAGAATATTCTACTTCTTCGGGTACTGGTACTACTAATAGAAACGGGTGTATCAATGATTAATAAGTACTGGATGTAAAAATATTGCAGTGCAGGAAAGTTTCGTAGCTGCACAAAATACGAATCTCTTTCTTTCGAATATAGATGACTTACGTTAAATTGAATTTAAAAATTAAATGTCCCTATTTCCATCCTTTTTTCATTTGAAATATATTTAAAATTGAATAGAATATTAAGAGCTTTTTTTGGAAATCAAACAACTAGCAATCCTACATTTACGTTACTACTTAGACGCCTTTCAAAACGAGATCTCGTGAATCAAATCTATCAGAATATAGATCGTGAGATGTTCGCTTTTGGATTAGTGTCCATGTTATATTAAATGAAATGCAATTTATGTTCTATAGGTAGAAAATGGGAAAGGTTTTTATTAATCCTCAACAAAGTCTTCATATGCAATTTTGCCTGTTGATGCCTCTACGTTGCTAATTCGATCGCTTAAGGAGGTGTTCCTGATACATCGCAGGGCTCTCATTTTGGAGGTGCTCAGTAGACTTTGTGTCACAGATGTTACGGGGTGTATTTCGGCGTTAATTTTTGTTTCAGTTCTAAGGTGGTTGTTGCTCCATATAAAATTTCATAGGAAACTAGAATTTCTTTCTTTAGGTGTTCGTGCTTCGATATTGTCATTCCCAGGTATATGAATTCGCTTACTTGTTCTATCACTGTACCGGATAGAGATTTTTGATGAATATCTATTATTATACAATGAAGTACAAATCAATCAGAGAGCAAAAGAAGGAGTCGGAATAATGTCGGAAACTACGAGCCCCCTCCCCTGGAATACTTTTGTTGTTGTTGTTGTTGTTAATTTTCACTTTTTGGAAATTTTCTCGCAAAGACTCCTGATAAAAGGAAACATTTTTGGCTACTTGCCACCCTATGACTCCCCCCGCCCCCCATTGCTGTATCGTATTCACCTGTCAACAACAAATAAGATGGTTGGTCCATTGTACTACTAATAAATACAAGCTTGTAAATTAATAAATACTCATAAGTTTCGTAGCTGCACAACATGCAGAGCTACCTCTTTTGAACCTTGTGACTTTATGAACCTTAGCACTTTTTCATTGATCTTAAATATATTTAAAATATAATATTGCGAGCTCTTTTGTAAATCATACAACCATCAAACATAACATTTCAGAATACAGATCATAAAATGTTCGCTTTTAGATTACATGTTAAATGAAATACCATTCATGTTCTATAGGTTAAAAAAGGAAAAGATTTCTATTAATCCAACATTGCTAAAACATAAAATAGAAATTCTAAATCCGAACAATGTGATTTTATTTAATTGTATTCCCTTTGTTTAGCCCATTTTCCCCGCAATATTCGTACAATGCACGCTTGATTTCGCACACTTTAGTGCCCATTTCCACTTGTATATCTTTACAGACGGACCGGTACGCCAAAAAGCGGGCGAACGAATCAAAGCGAGAGGAAAATTGGCGCCAGGCCCTCGGTCAATAAGTCGAAAACACTATTCGCGCCGTCGACGTCGTCGTCGAGTCTGTTCACTATCCTCCGGCAGCTTTGCCTCGCGATCGGCGCAAGAATTGTATAAATACACAAAAAGAAAGGCGACCGATGCGCCACAAAGTTGTGTGGCGCCACGGCCTCGCGAGACGAATGAAAAGAGACAGTCGGGGGATACTGCGCCCCATGGTGGCGGCGCATTTTCCAGGCGCAGCGACAATTTATTCCACTTCCTCGCGCTTAAGATCCAAGATCTCGCCGTTGACGTGGATTGGGCGGCTGTTATCGTGTCATATATCGAATGGAATTGAGAGAAGGGATACTTTGTTTGCTGATAAATTAGGCCAAAGCCTACAAAACAACAAAGGCGATAGAAAATTAGACTTTTAAAGTGGAGTTGTATTTGTTAAGGGACAATTTCTGGAGCTTTTGATCATGGTGCTAAAATTACCAACGTCGAAATGTATGTAATCGTAAAATTCGACATTTTATTTGCAATACTGACTATGCAACTGAAGTAAACCTAAATTATTATTATGTACTTGTTTTAAGTACATAATCTCTCTATAGACTGTGGGATTAACGTCCATTTTCCAATGGCTCTACGAAAGTATAAATATAGAATATGTACATACGTTTTTCATTGGCTTACCCAATAGCCGCCGACGTTTTCTCAAGTTTGCTTTACATTTGCTTTTGGTTTATTGGCGTGAAGGCATTCCTACGACGTTTCCACCCTGCGTGAGTCTAACTGCATTCTATGATTAACATTTTTTCGAAGCAGTTTTCATCTCCAAGTCATTATGCTCACTGCAAATATAGATATGCTACAAAATAGCACCACAATTCTTCTTGCACTTTTCACATCAATGTTTGTACTTATAGCTAGAAATTTGAAAAGCGCAATGCTTATGGAACCCTTGTAAACAAGCGCGATATAACAAATTAAAATTAAATTAAATTAAACCCAAAATGAAACAGAATAGAATACAAACAATAGTATACCTTTCAAGTTGGATTAATATACACCACATCAAAAAAGAAATATTAAAAACGAATTGTTAGTTTCTGAAATATGCGTCGCGAAAAATCGAAATGCTCTCGGCTCGTATTTACCCGCTTAATTTTCTTCAAAATTAAATTAGCATAATTAATTAAACATGAAAATACGTATAAACTATTCAGACTGTACTTTAAAATGATTTTATAACTAGCAATGAAATAAATCACAGCGGTAAGGAAAGACAATAACTGATCCATTGCAGTTTACTTGTTTCAGTTTACAATTTCCACATACCCTTATTATTCCTCGGGTTATCCGAGTGCCTATAAAATAAACATTTCAGCGTTTTCGCTGCCAGACTAGCTTCAAATCACATGCGACCACAATCTCGCAAATGTCGATACTATAGACCTGGCCATCAAACGGGCTATCCACGAATGCAAATACGCCAATGCTAATGGATTACTTTCCACGTCTAGGGTTTACAGTCTGGGGGCATAAAACCGTATATGTTTTTCATAAGAAAATTGAATGCTCTGCGCGAAGCATGCCTGAAAGCATCTCGTCGAACATTTAATGCGCCTCCACCTAATACTTCCAATAAATTCTAAGGGACAATTTAGCACAGAATGACATTATGCGAACGAAAAAAAAAATCATGAACAATTGGGTTTTATTTTTCGTGAATGTTTAATGTGCTCATTGAAAATAAAATATTCGTTGTGATGATAAATGTCAATCAATGGGCTGATTTGTTATACATGTTTGCGCATAACTTAATTTGCTGCACATTATTGGTAACCCAATTGGCAGGCGGAAAATTCCGTTATTGAATTGAAGCGTTGCGCTCAATATCCAATAAATGCTGAATGCAACGAAGTGTTTCGGAATTTATCTCGCAAATGATCTTGTAAATACTGAAATTACATCTTCGATGCAAGGAAAACTTACATTTTTCACTCCCGACTTCCACTGGGAATTAAATTTATTGCAACGGTTCGGCGGAAAACTGCACCGTGGACAAAATCGTTGGTAATGTAATGAACTGCAACTTTGCCGCTAGGGTAATCAATTTAGTTGATTGCTTTCTAATATCTCCTAGTATATAATAAATTATTTTTTCTCAATAAATTTTCACATACGAATTTTTGATATCAATAAATGTGGCTCAAAAAATTTGAATACACAGCGATATGTTCGATACCTGTTAACCGCAAGTTCTCGGGTCCGATTCCCACCGGATGTATAGTAAAATAAATTATTCTTCTAATCAATAGTAGTAGACCACCTTTATTGGCACATTACTTCCCCCCTCTCTCCCATTACATACATTCATTATAATAAGTAACAAGTAAAACTTAGCATACTAAATACTATCAAACAAAAAAAAAATAATCAAACCCGCTAAACTTCTTTTGCGCTGGCAAAATTGCCACCCCCTTCCATCCTCACTCAGCCACTCTTTCACTCCCCTTTTTTCCCCTGGCAATCACGCGCCCACTCCTCTTTCATTCCTATACAATCACTCCCAACATGCTTCCGGGAATTACTCCCCCTTCCACATAGGATACACCTGACATATTCATCCACACCTTCCATCACCTCTCTTCTCTTCAATAGTATTAGTCTCCAATATGACTAAGTGAAAGGGAATGGAATACAGCTAATAACAACAGTTGGCTCATGTAATAATATTTTTTCAGCCGTTTGGACAGGAAGCATGGGCTGCGAAAGTTCTTCCAAAACTGTTTAATTTTAACTAAATTAACCTTATATTAGTATCGCTTTTTGGCTATAAAACAATACCATAGTCATGCTTCAGCTACCTTATTCACCGGATTTAGCCCTTTGTGACTTTCACTATGCTGAAGAGACCAATGGAAGAATAAAGATCTCAACATTTTAAGAGATAAAGAAATGTGGCCCATCTCATTAGCGTGGTAGGTAGCACCTTGGCATATCACGCGCTCGAAGTTCAAGTCATCGGGACGTTGTGCCCGTCCCGACGACTTCAACAGTGTGATTATTTTCCACACTCTAATTCACACATCACCCATGCACACATAAACACTCACACACACACGACTTCATACATTCAACTTCAACATACCATGAAACTTCACACATCACTCCTCAGACATTTACAACGCACTATGAGAACTACACTCGGCAACAACAAGAACAACATGTACCTAAACAACTCTCATACCAACAAAACCAACGTTGTATAAACACGAAAAACATATAAGATTTGCAAACAACAACAATACAAAAACAGACAAATAAATAGAACATATCTAAGTCGGAAAGACCTACACCAGAAGATAGACGTGAGAATATGTAATATTATTATATAAGAAATGTCATAGCATAAGTTTATTGTATCTACCAGGGATTATTTAAAGGGGTCAACATAAACATTGATGAATAATTATACAATTTTTTACAAACTTTTTGGACCCTCCTCATATACGTATTTCTACAATTTAAAGCAATAAAACTAAATGTGTGGCACTACAGGCAGTAATTTAGAATCAAAATTTTGTAGTCATCAATGAGAAGTTTATTCAAGAAGAAGAATTTAAAATAGCGATGAATTTTAATAGATATATTTAATGTTTTACAACTTCATTCAACCGTATGTTTTTAATAGTTTCAAAATTTAATGCATCGTTTTATATGCATTGGAATATTAAGTCAAATTTAAAGAACAACATAACACATTTATGGTTTGCGTTTGAGGTAATGGTGGAGGCGCCTGGCATGGAGAGTTTGTGATATAGCTTTGGTGCGGTCGTTTGGTGTGCTTTTTAGTGCATTCAAAGTTTATGAGAGTACGGGCTGCGATGGTGCACATAACCGTAATGCTCCAAACTGTCATATTCACGATCGCGTATGTCACCTACATGTGGAGGTATGACATATTTCACCCTTTGACCTGTGTTTACGACATACAACCACAACACGCAACGCCATTCACAGATTAATATCGTGTTAACCTATTTCTAGGATAAATATTCAATCAACCCCATCTGAAATATATATTTGTTTAACAAAACAAAAATATTGTGAGGGTTTAAATTTGGTTAGAATCACGGATATTTGCAAAATGGGCAACGTACTCGTACAGTTAGTAGAAATGGAGTACTTCGTAGGAATGTCAATGATTAATGATTTCAAAATATTGATTTAGATTGCAACTGCGTGATGATACAGGAAATAGAGGGATGTGTCGTTTGTCATCTCCATCAGTGGTAACCACATACGTCTGCAATTTCGACGTGACATTAGGAAACTTGAAAAATATTGTTCGGTAATTTCTCCTATCTTTACTCGTCAACCTAAAGCAATTTCAACGAAAAACACACGAAACGTTATCATCTCTAATAATCCAGGTTTAAACCGTTGAAATAATTTGCTATTGTTATAACCTAGTTAAGCTAAATGACAGAATGTAATCCAACGCCGTCTCTCCATTGACTGATAATGTTTAACTCTAGTTCAGGACGTGGGTCTACAACGAAATGTTCTTCGGGCCAATAAAGCACAACCACCCCTTTCTCTCTGCTAATCCCCTCGGACCGAAAAAGCACCCGAATGACGAGACAACCGGACAAGCTTAAATTTAGAACAAATCGATAGACTTTTTATACTACACGACAGGTGACCAGACCCAATTAACTTCTAAAAACTAGCAAGAACAACCGAAAACGTGTCACGTAAAAACACAGCTTTCTTTTGAAGCGATTTCGGGTTTTAAGGACATTTTTCTTCGCAGTTACTTTCAGATAAAGTTGTCAGAATAGTCTGACCTTTTATTGATGTTCACCACGTCAGCGACAATTTATGCCCGGGGACAGTCAAACCAATGTTTGTGAACCCGAAACGACCCCACAACCTTTTGAACCTTGGAGTTCTATTTTCTAAAATCCATCCACTTTTGAATTGCAACTGTCAACTGATAGCCGAAAACTTTGAGCGTTAAAAATTGACTTGTGATTTCATACGCAAAAAAGTCTGAATAGTTTTGTAGCCAATGTTATCCATCGCATTTTAAACACTGACGGTATTTTTAGTGCACTATCGTCCACTCAAACTCGCCCAATGTTGGGACAGAGCAGGGTTTCGGAAAATGCATTTTGGGCTCGTTGAATATTTACGACTAGTGCCCGCTGAAAGCTTGCGGTATGCTTGGTCCGCCTTCTTTCACCTTTTTTCCCCAAGTAGAAAAAAGTACCGAAACGCATAGATACTCGCTGCGGCTTGTCGTTGGACGTAAGCAGCTTTGTGAGCGCAAATCTCCTATCTTTCGATCATTTATGAAACGTAGAAGGGTCAAAGGATAAAGAGATCACCTACAAGTACGCGTGATGTTCGGCTTTACCATAAATAACTATGAATCTCTTTAGAGTTGTTTATTTCTGGAATAAGTGTAGTCATTGCACGTTTTTTAAAGCGGATTATTTCGCATACGTTAATATTTTACAGTTTTATTATTTTAGTTTTTTCACTATATTAATAAATATATACTCATTCATACAACTCAAAAATTGTTACTAAGTACTTGGTCTTAAATATATAAATTCAAACTTCACATTAAATTGTCAAATTCAATATAACATATATTCTCAAAGTCAACCAAGACATCGCGGCAAAAGGAAAGAGGTCGGGTTCCCGGGGTCTCCGTGGCGCAGTTGGTAGTGCGTTGGGCCGGTATCCCAAAGGTCGCCAGTTCAAACCCGGTCGGGGGCTGAAGCTCTTTACGTGTTAAATTTCAATTTCAATTAATTAATTTCTTTGTAAAATTCATTAATTGTGCTAAATGATTATATATACTTGCTCTTAAATATGTTAATTTCTTTTTCATTCATTCAATACGTTTTTTACTAATTTAATTACAATAAGACCTGTCCACAACAGAACTTGCAATAAGAAGAATCCTGAAACATTACACCGAGTATATTTAATTGGCAACAAATGTAAGTTCAAAGACTATAATATAATTATTGTTGTACCTATTAAGAACTCATTGCTCGGTCAAATAACTAAATAGTTGAGATAGTGGTTAAAAGCAAAAAATACCCCACGGCGTATTGTATTCTTGGGTACTCCCTTTATCTTGGGTTTTTCTAATCCAAAACCTGTAAATCACTTCTGTTGTCGTATTAAATACGTGGTGATATTACTCGCTTACCTCGGCTACCGACTTAAATCACAACAATCAGTGTGGGACATTGCATTTTATTTATATACACAATATGTATTTTGTTGTGTCAATTAAATATATCAGCGATCGACAATCTATAACCCGTGGATCCCTTAATGACCCATTTCCTAATTTCAAGTAACCCACTTCATCATAATTTCTTCATTTTTTTCTCTTTTTGTATGGCTCATCAACGACTCAAGAGCGACTTCCCATGCCTACTCGTGGATCATAATTTTCTTTTATGAAAATATAACTGACGCAAATGTCTCTTTAGCATTCAAATTGTGGTTAATATCGCACGGGGTTCTCATGGGGGCAAATTTGACCGACCGACATCTTTGAGTACATATTTCCCTGGGACGCTTTTCTAGAAGTACTGCCTCAGAATGTGTTTTAATCTGAGAACCGCAGTTATATTTGCTTTGTTATTTTTTTGTGGCTGGCATACATTCCACATTTTTATTCAGCGGGGGAATAAAAATGTGTAATTTATATATTTATATAAAAATAGTTGCTTGGTCCTGCTTTCCCTATAAAATATAATTCGGTTAAATTAAATAATTGAATTCGTTCATCTAGGTTCAAATGTATTCTGATTTCTTAAGCTTTTTGAACTTTCTCGCTTCTTCCTCGCCAATTACACTTCAAACTTTGGAATGCTTAGAATAGCGCCTTTATTTCCGATTTCCCACAATACTTACCAACTAATCCCACTCATGAAATAACAAGCAACTTTTCTTGCTTACGCGGACAGATTCGATTTTTCCGTTGTCAAGTTTAGTAATTTATTACAAACGAATTTTATGTCTTCTATAATAATATTAGTTCCTGTAAAGCCGTTATAAGTTTAAAAAGTTCAACCTGTCTGATTATCCTCTCTCCGCGGCGTTTCCAACTTTTTTTTGCCTCGCCGCAGAACATTAAGTTCGGGGCGCAAAGTTTCGCAAACAGCAAACCGGAATACGTTGGCGTCCAACACCAATGCCAACGCAATGGTGTGCCCGTTGTTCATAGCCTGCCGCTGCCGGTCGATTCAATTTGAACGCTCAAATGTATGCACATTCAATTTGGCCGACGCGCGCAAGACGTCGCGCATAAATTTAATCATCACGTGCTAACTGACTTAAAGTGCGCGCTACGCTACGCGTCGCAATGCTAAACGACCGGAACCGTATCATACCTGCCAACCTGTGAAGGAAATCATTCGTCATGCCTGCTTAATTCCACCGCCCTCGATTAAAACCCCTCATTTTATTTGCTCCGTCATCGTATTCCCAGACATAACTACATTTCTTGACTTTTGCAATAAACGGTAAAAAAAACAACAAAATGCAGGATGAAGTACAGAACTTTATAAAATATAGGAATTATCCTCCCTGTAGCAAAAATGAGAAAGTTATCTAATTACAAGTTAGCTACGAAGATGAGCCCGAAATTGAGTCCGGAAAAATCCAGTTCAAGTGCTCGCCATACTGGCCAACGTGCACAAACTTGGCAACAAGAAGAGATAAAAGAGTAGAAGACAAAACGAGCCAAAGTCGCGAGACGCCTTTTGTAAAAAGTAAAAGTTTGTGTTTGTAATCAGGAACTGGCGGAACTTTTTTAAATGTTTAGTTCCGCTGATTGTTCTTTAAAACACTACACGTCGTTGACACACGACAGGGGTGTCGTACGAAAAGTGTGGAAAAGTTACAAATCAAACAATTCGCGTATAAACCGGCCGTAATGGGAAAATTTGCCCACCTAAAGTGGTTGGTAAAGTTTGCAAAAGAAGCCAAGCGAAAGTTATTTGAGTCCGGTGTTATCTTAACAAACATTTTTTTCCGTAATAAACGAATAAATAAAGTTGTAACTTTGCGCGAAACATTTAGTATATGTGTCCAAAAGAATAAAAGTAAATAGACAGTTCTATAACTCGCTTCTTTTCTGCTTTCAGCTTGTTGCTTACAAAGAAGAACCCAAGAAGTACACAAAAGAATTTTAAATGCCATGATGAGGAAAAATCACGTTAGAAACGGAACAATTCGCTTTGCACTTTTCAAAGGTAAGAAAATGAAGATCCATCTTAGAATTTTCAATTTATTTCGAACATTACTTCTGTAATATAACTGAATATTAAATTTAAACTGGGAAAAGAACTTGAATGAAGTAAATTTGATGGCATTACTGCAATAAATTTTAATGTGAAAGAACGTCACTAGATCTTATTTGTTTCAACTTAACAAAAAAATGAGCATGCTTTTGACGACGCAACTAAAGTAATACTATATATCTGCGATTGCAAACCTGGGATCTGTTACCCAGGATAAGTATAAGTCACCTTATATTGTTTGTAGGTTTTGCTGAAATTTAGTAAAAAACGGCCCTGTCCCATTTGAGACACAGTGCCGTGTCACAGAGCGACGTCAAAAATTTGACCGCACAGACAAAGGCATAGAAGTGACAATCTGGCGGGCCAGACAGACATGTAACCGTTCTCTATAACTCCTGTGTTTCTTACTGACTCATGAAAGAATCTTACGGTCACACGATTCCTTAGAAATGAATTGTTTGCTTAAGCGTATTTCACGATATTTTAAATTTAGATAGATAATTTGATCTACTTGATTTATTTCAAGTAGAGTCCTGTCTAGTGCAATTGGGCGCAAGTTGTCAACCCATAACTGTTTCACGAGCTATTACTACCATCAAATATGAAGAAATTTGACCTCCGAATTCAAAACATGTTCGCCATTCCTGCTATATATTATTATTTTGTACTTGGTCTGTAGGGCATTAGCCATAACACACTAAAATTTGATTGTTTTCATAGAATTCTTCCTCTTCGTAGTTATAACAACTTCAAATATCGATACGCAACAAAATTGTGCCACAATCTCGTTGTACATTGACCACCACGTTTGCACTTATTGCTCGGTGGATGAACATCGTGCACTCAACGTATTATACACGACTGACTAGAAGAGTGTTCCAATTGTCCAACACCAAATCGAATGAATATTTTTGTACGTGTAGTACATATATAGAAATAATATGTATTACTCTCGGCTCATATTCCCCAAGGCAACCGGCCGAATAGAAGTTTTCCTGGAAAAATCGATTTCTATTGAATTCGTACTTAATTACATCATTCTTCTTCTTAACTCCTTAATCCTCATTTCTCCATAACTAAAAGAGAAATACACATAGGTAAATTCCTGCAAAGGAAAATTTAACCTCACAATACCTAAAATAACTTTAATACCACAACTTTAGACGCCCGTAAAGCCACACAATGTAATTAATTACACCGATTCCATTAATACATAAATTACACCCGGCAATAATTTGTATTGTTTTGTCACATTTATAATTTTAGCTCACGAACTTGTCAGAATTAAAGTTGAATTTTCGGCTGGGTTACTGTTTAGCTGGCTGCCGCAATACATGCATACGTGGGTCGCAAATGTTCATGAATTATTCGCGGAAAGTTTAAGCCTAGTTGCACACTCTTGATGTTCATTTGTATCCAGCCGACACCTTTGTTTGACTGCGAGTTTTCCGCTGCAAATAAATAAGTCAATAAAATGGTGAGCATAAATATTGGAACCTGAAAGTTGGCTGCATATTTATCTTATTTGCACTCGTCTTATAGGTGGGTGGAAATTTAACGGGTTAATATGAAACGGCATAAATCGCATCAAATTCCAGAAAGTTTAATAACTAATGTAGACGGAACTGCTACGTCATTTTACCACCATAACATTTGTAATAACTATGTGACAAACACAATATATCACATCGGAAAGGAAAATGCGTAAATGTAGAAAGTACTGAAAAACTTTTCGCCGCGTTTTTTTATGTTCTGTGCGCGACCTTCTGCTCTCGCTTTTATTAAAAATGCTTTCTGTGTTCTTAATTTATTTCGAATTTAATTTATTCGTGCAACTTTTTTAATTTAAATGTGGGAAATGTTGAGAGCCATAATCTTTCCCGCAGAAAGGACTGCGAGAATATAATTTTGAAAACAAGTTTTAATTACAAAGTAAATTGGCCGTCCTATGTTATTATTTTAAACAACGTGATTGCATTTAGCATTTCACTTTTCTTTCGAAATTCATCAAATAGATATACTTATAATCTCTAGGGGAAATATGCCCGGAGATTAGAACGATTTCGTATTATCCACATTTTCTTTTTAAGCTTCTTATTTCTTGCTTATTATAAGTTCATGTTAATCCAGCTTATACAAACTTTACTTAACTAGTTTCCGTGATGTTTTGATTTTCCGCAATATTTTAAATTTTATCATTTTATTTTAAATTTATCTTTTGATTTTTTAATTTCATCCGCTCCCTTTTTCTCACCTGGTTCTCTGGCCAAATTCGAGCCTTTGCCCTCTTCTAACTTTCACCTCCATTATTGTGTGTCTTAGCCCTCCCCTTGCATCTTTTTATTTTCAGTAAATTATGCTTTTGGATAGTTTTTTTTTTTGTTTGATTTTACCGAGCATCAACTGCTATGGTCATTAGCTCTATTCAATTCATGTTCAATGTAATTAGTCATATTAGAGGCTAACATTATTGATAAGAAGAAGAATTCACTTTAATATGCATCCCCACCGAGAAACGAAACCGGGACCTCATGGACAGAGGTCATCGAACATACCATTGTGCCACTTGGCTGGACTTGTGGATAATCTTTCGTCTTTTTGTTCATGTTCTTCTAATCTCTGTTATCAGTCCCAGAATCCTCCAGAGGTTTATACCTTCAAAACTATTTGTTGATTTAAGAGTCGAAAATTTTATAAACTTGAACCTATGAACATATAATATTCTTAAAAATACACATGTAACAGGCTCGAAAAATTTCAATTTGTGAAATGATAACTTCTTTTTGGTGGAAGCTCCGCCAATGCAGCGCTAAGCGCGCTAGCTGTATTTCGTACAGACGCTTTCTCTACTCTCTGCACCAGAGGTTTTCCAACTTTTTTTCAGCTGCGTCTCCCTTTTTAAATACATTTTTTTAGTCACCCTCAGTGTAAAAATATCGTCTTCGGGCCTTTCTGTTTTCGTGATAATGTAATGGCACTACAATATACACGTTCAGTAATGTTCCAAAGACGCCCAATAATATGCGTGCTTCCCTTTAGAGTTATCCATGCCTCTCTAAGGAGGAGCCGCCTCCCAGTTTGGAAACCTGTGCTCTACACATTGTTTAGAGTGTTATAGTTATATACTGACCCTTAGCATTAACTTCTTTCGCGTTTTTATAGTAAATATAAAATATATGTTGAACCGAGGAAAATCTGATCACAGTCCACATTTGAAATGCATATATGTCTTCACTTATTCTAACTTTTAAACCTAGTAATTTATCTCACTGTACATGATTGCATTCATATTGTCTCTTAGATATGGGATTTCAAATTTATAATATCGCAAGCTTTAATAGGAATGCAATCTCGATAAATTGTGTTAATCACTATGAAAAAGGGCACCAAATTATTCTCAAATATCAAAAATTTCAAACGCGTTTTTCTCAAAGCCTCACAGGCCTTAACGAAAATATTACCCCGCGAGATGTAAGTTCAGGGGGCCTTATTTAAAAGGCTTTACTGATTTAACTACGACACGCCGACCACACACAAATAACACGACACGAAATATGTAGAGAAAATGGTGTAGAAATGCGGTTAGGTTAGGTTAGGTTAGGTTAGGTTAATAACATTAGGAGAAATAACATTCTTTTTATCTGCTAGGGCCTTTAAATGTATAATAATTAAGTTCATTGTGAGGTAATGAAAAGGCCACTTGCAAAACCACTTGTAATGAAAGCATATAAAATGTTCCCCATTGAATTAGATTATGGTGGCATATACCAGCGTCTACAACTAGAATCCGGTACGCCCCTGCACCTAAATAATTCATTTCATACGCAGGATCCAGCCGGCACAGCGAAACCTTTCATCACCGTTTTTCGACACCCGGAAACTTCCACGTACGTGACAAATCCATGCGCGTCTACGTGCCGCTTTGCATTCTTCGTGATTGTCATCTCAATGCTTCCAAAACGCCCCAGCCAGCCAGCCACCTCACCAAAAACCAACCACGCTACGCAGATACCAACAACGGCAAAGATCTAATATAAAAATGAGTAATGTGTAATATGTAATATAATCTGGAAGGTAGATGGTGGCGTATCCGATTCCAGAACGCTTTCCACGCGATCGTGGATGTCGACGCGAGTCGATCTAATGGCGGACGCGCGACGATAGCTGACTATAAAAATTGGTTTCACATGTGCGATTATGCACAAGCGTCGCCCGCCGCACGAAGCGAATTTTATGCCTCCCAGATGCGCGATTTGCCTCGATGCCGCCGAGGACCATCAGGTCTCGTGCTCGCCCATTAACATCGATAACGCACACGATCGTTTCGAGCAATCGCACGCTGGCGCCGCCGCTGCGCGTGCAAAACCACGCGAAAAACCAGGCCGGGGCAATTCGATTCGAAATAAAAATATGAATAAGATAAATTGCGCTCGACGGGGAAGACGCTGTGGTTGGTTCGGCGCCGGTAACATCTTGGGCTCGAATCCATTACGCGCAGTCCGCCTATCGAACAAACGCGATGTACCTGATGCAATTATAAGAAAACATTTTTGTTGGTTGCATAACAGGCGAATCTAAAGAAAATCTGTAATAAGAAGAACGCAAAAATGATTGATATTTTCCATAAGAAAACCAATTATGGGACGCCAGCTATTCATGTTTGAGAACGCCAGGGATTTAGTTCAGAGTGGATTTAGAAAGAGTGGAATTTAGTATGTTCGGATTAAACTTTATTCGTTTATATTCTCTGTATTAGTTTAATTACGGGGTGCATGGCCTGTTGTGAATGCAATTGATGACACTCGAAAAATAATTACATATAGTCGCACTAGGTTAGATTAAATTTGACTGGAAATGCAACATTAAAAAGACATTCTGCATGATCATTACTTTCTATAATGATGTTTGTTGCGAACCGATGGCTTTTCGGGACGTCTTAGGTGGAATTTTCCATATTTTTTTTATGTATGTCGCCAAGCAGTTTAGTCTAGAGTTAAGTAATTCCAAATATTATGTCAAGCGGAGCTATTCGTCACACTCCAATAATCTCTGGGCCATTAAGAATTAAATATACGAATACGATAAACCCAAGATGCCCAGAGATTGAAGAGGTTGACGCGACGGGCTGGCGCCTTTTTGTCACCCTTTCCGGGTGGTCTATGTGCGAGTGTACCATATGCTACGTACGCCTGCACGCCTAGATACCTCTAGAGATCGGACACACCTCTAGAGAGAGAGAGGCACCGTAAGACAGAGTGTGTCTGCAAGCATAGCAATGCGCTGGTGAGGGCGGGATTAGCCTCACCACCTAGATATAAGAGAATTGTAAAGAAAGTGGTGGTAACGCAAGGAGGGTTGTGTGTGGGCGGTACGCACCAGCTTCTAGCTTTAGATTTTTACATAATAAAATCAGTTGTTATCCGAAAGCCAAATGAGCTACACCTTTTCGACACCTTCCCTAGCGCGACAACACAGACAGCGGACAAGCTTGTCGGCCTGTAATCTTCAGGACGTTCTCTGCATGTGGACCCAGCGCGTTCACCGCGCTATGCAACAGGGCTGCCACTCTGAAACGTCCCCTTTTATTTAAGTCGTGGTTAATACCGACGATTGGGCCCGGCGCGTTCACCGCGCCATCAACCAAGGCCGCCGACGTTGGTTCGCGACAAAGTTATTCGTGCCAATTATGAATCTGAAAACTACTCGCATCGGGTGAAGTTTCAAAGATATGAATTTTTAAAATCTCCATTCGTTTGTGTTTGATTTCTATACGTGAAGTGCATGTATTAAAGTCATCAGCTGAAATGTTAAATATGTGGATGAGATAATATATTTCGAAAACCGTATGTAATTGAGAGAAGCGATTGGCATATATATAATCAGCACATTTCTGTTATCTTAAATCAAATATTGAATACCAAGATGTAAACAAAAAGAATTTTTGTTGCGAAGTATAATTGCCTAAACCACTACACTGGTCAGACAGGTTGGTAAGTACTTCACAGAGGCGGATTGTCCATTGGACACGTTCCTAAGGGACTTCCTCGGCAGATCAAATAGGGCAAACTAAAACATCAAAAAAAATCGACACCCGAAATAAATTGTTGGTCACCCTTGGGACATTGGGAACCCACACCACATTCAACTTTTGCTGATGATCCATGTTTTGGCTCCGTAACATGGTTTTGGAGTTACGACCACCAAATTCTGTTCAACACCCCTGTTATTCTTGTTATGTGGTTAATTCGGTGGCATATGTTTTCTGTTTCTCTGCCATGACTTGAAGGCGGCAATTATTTCACCGTTTAGAAATCGTAGGTTTCCTAGTGTTATTGATGTTTATTTGCAGACTCTATATTCGGCTATGTCTTATACTCTCCTACGCTCCTCTTATTCTCTGTCTGTTCTTTGCACTGTGCAAAAATAACTTGCTTGCCAGCAAACTGCAAGCCAGAGGTTCCCAAACTTTGTATAGGTGGGCCTCCCGCATAGTTTCCGCACTTGTATTGTTATATACTATTTGTCCAAGGCCGTCACTAAGAAAATATCTAAAATAGTGTACAGTACTACAAAAAATTTGGTAACTGCTGGCTTAGGTTATTTAGTTGCACTGGGTTTGGTTAAATTTAGTTGAAGTTGAGTATTATTCACTATATTTTCGGAATATAATCCTAATATATAATGTTCTTATATCAAGGGTGGATTATATCGAATCATGTTAGTTTAGGTTTCAGATTACGCCAATTACGCAAAAGAAATGTGTGAATCTCTTTTTTCAAATAATTTAGCCCAACTATCAGTTAAACTCAGTTTGCAGGATTTGTTATTAAAGTTTAAATAGCTTCTTCCATACCATAAAGGGTGGAAAAAATAATTAAAGGGAATTTGTATGCGAAAAACAAAACATTGACATTAATTTCCATTACCTTTACGACCAACGACATGCTATAATCATTATACGTGTGATGCTTTCTCCCAGCGAATCATAAATTCCCGAATCATTTCCGTACTTATCCACCAACTTCAATTTGAACTTAAAATTCATAGAATTCAGAACGGGTCATAACAGCAACGGTAAAGATTACTATATTGATTATATGATCTTTTCATGCTCCATTGTCGCACTCAATGAAATCTATACATCGAACTCCTCCAATTTACAATTAACTTCCGATTTGATGGCAGAATTTCGCATAAATTTGTTAAATCCCTTCAAATTGATATCGCTCGTAGAATTATGGGGGAGCGCATCATAACTTGTGGCTAATATCTGCTGCCGAATGATGGAGAAGTAGATAGTTCATGATTAAGGGATTTGCTTTTGACATATACTGATTACAAGTCTAATTATCCGGAAGCGGAATTATATGAAAGCAGCATGTAAAGCATTAATTACTACGAAGTTAAATTATATGTCCTCGTAATAGGATATTAATCGCATTAGTGTTCATCTGTAAAGAGAGAACCTGTAGATAGAAAGAAATTCTCGAGCGGGTCTTATCAAAGTATGTATTTCTGGCGACTCTTAGTGCATATGGCATATATTATTTATGCGCTTTGCTCCGCTAATGGAAGAATTGTGTTCGATAATCAATAAAATTTGCACATGTCTATTTATTCAACAATGACTTATCAAATGTTGATGAATATTGGATTATAATATGCATATTGATATTGAATTGTTTGAAAATAATATTGATTTTTGTTATAACTTCTAGACAGTTTTTTTATTATATATAATGTTAGGGTATCATATACTGGATACGGCAACACATTTCCTCTTTTTTAAATATAATAAAACCCATTGTATGAATTAGAAAATGCTTAATTGCAAGTTTTGTTTTTAGTAGATTTGAAGATCATATCAGATACATGTCGTCCTCGTCGTCCCTATTCCTCATACCTTGAGAAAACAGAATTTTGGTGACCGGTAGAATAATTTCCTTTTTTTAAATGGGTACCATTCTGATGGTAGGTGTCATAGTCGAGCACTAATGGTTTTATTTTTCATGGCCATTAAAGTTATATGGTATACAATTTCCTCGCCATTGGGAACCCCTTCCACATTCAACTTTTGCTGATGATCCATATTTTGGCTCTGTAACATGGTTTTGGAGTTACGACCACCAAATTCTGTTCAACACCCATGTCATTCTAGTTGCGTAGTTAATTCGGTGGCATATGTTTTGCATAAGTTTTGTTTTTAGTAGATTTGAAGATCATATCAGATAGATGTCGTCCTCGTCGTCCTTATTCTGCATACCTTGAGAAAACAGAATTTTGGTGTCCGGTAGAATAATTTCCTTTTTTTAATGGGTACCATTCTAAGGGGAGGTGTCATAGACGAGCGCTAGTGGTTTTATTTATCATGGCCATTAAAGTTATATGGTATGCAATTTCCTCAACATGGCCGACTTTAGCTTCGTGCTTCTATGCCTATCCTTGCCTGACGAATGCATTTAAAAGGAGAGCAACTCGAACAAACAATCTATCTCTTTTTAATACATTAGTCAGACAAAGGAAACCACGAAGTCAAGCGATGCCTGCTATGTGAGAGACGCATTATGAGATGAATACATTGTATAAATTAGAAAATATTTAATTGCAAGTTTTGTTTTTAGTAGATTTTAAGATCATATCAGATACATGTCATCCTCGTCGTCCCTATTCCTCATACCTTGAGAAAACAGAATTTTGGTGTCCGGTAGAATAATTTCCTTTTTTTAAATGGGTACCATTCTGGTGGTAGGTGTCATAGTCGAGCAGTAATGGTTTTATTTTTCATGGCCATTAAAGTTATATGGTATACAATTTCCTCGCCATTGGGAACCCATACCACATTCAACTTTTGCTGATGATCCATATTTTGGCTCTGTAACATGGTTTTGGAGTTACGACCACCAAATTCTGTTCAACACCCATGTCATTCTAGTTGTGTGGTTAATTCGGTGGCATATGTTTTGCATAAGTTTTGTTTTTAGTAGCTTTGAAGATCATATCAGATAGATGTCGTTCTCGTCGTCCTTATTCTTCATACCGCGAGAAAACAGAATTTTGGTGTCCGGTAGAATAATTTCCTTTTTTTTAATGGGTACCATTCTAATGGAAGGTGTCATAGTCGAGCGCTAGTGGTTTTATTTTTCATGGCCATTAAAGTTATATGGTATGCAATTTCCTCAACATGGCCGACTTTAGCTTCGTGCTTCTACGCCTATCCTTGTCTGACGAATGCATTTAAAAGGAGAGCAACTCGAACAAACAATCTATCTCTTTTTAATACATTAGTCAGACAAAGGAAACCACGAAGTCAAGCGATGCCTGCTATGTGAGAGACGCATTATGAGAAGAATACTTTCCAATTAAGGCCGATCCGGTGTGACTCATTTGATTTAAGACCATGTTTTTAGTTTTACTAGAAATCACCTGTTGTTGTATGTCCTTTAAAAATAAATAAAACAAAACTTTAAAACTACATAAAATAAACAATTATTCTAACAAGCAGGATATGCAGTATGCCATAATTCTGTTTTCGTAGTGAATGGACCCGGTCATCGACCACATTGGTCCTTTAGTCTAGATACAGAATTGATTGCTTTTTGTGCATTTTTGTTACATGTGTTGTTACTATTATAATTGTAACAACAAGGTATAACTGTCTCGAAGGGTCATTACCAATTTATATAAAGCAATTAAAATTGTTTACATAAAATATGATGAGGTTATATTTGGACTGGGGGTAATTATTTAGATGTAACGGTTTTCATTACAGAATCGACTATTACGAAGCTCTATGCTAACTGTTTGAGTACTTTTTTGTGCGTTTAGTAGGTAGTTCTTGGTATATTGATTTTGTGATATGGTACGGGTGCAGAATTTGTGTAACTAGGGTTGTATTTCATATTCTAGTCTAAAGAGTCTGGTACGCCGAACTATTACCAACTGTGCTGCCCAAATAGAAAGAGGAAATTAGGATGTCACACTCTGCCTATTGTCTCTTTTACTTAATTGTTAATTACGATTAATTTTATTGCTTTGTCGGGAATATATAAGTGTGAATTATATTCACAAAGTCACGATCTTACCTCGTCCTCAGTCAAGGCGCGACTGCTGCACAACTACGCTCCGCTCTTTCATTATTTGCTGATTTAAGCATTATGCATATATCATGCACTTACAATTAGACATACCTTCTATTGAGAACGACGAGGCAAGTTTGAGCCCTTTTTTATACTTGACGCCAAATTATAATTATTTAGTCTGGCGTGAAAGAACTTTTGAGCTGTTTAGTCTGCAACACCTTCTATTTCTCTGCCTTGACTTTCTGTCCAGTAATCACGTTAGTTAAGCGAGTTAACATTTACTCAAATTCCTCGATCGGGACAGCTTGTTTAGTCATTTATTATAGTAAATGGCGCTAGTTCCGATATTGAGGGGAAGTCGCTGGCTCAGGATCCGTTGTCAGGTTCAAAGGAAGAATCGCTCTCTTGCCAATAACCATTGAAATACCGTCCATTCATAATTTGTACCGTTTGTACCAATTTTAAATTTATTTGAAACAAACGTCGTAGTTAACATTAGGCTATATTAAATTATATTAGATATATTACGTTAAAGTTCTATGAGTAAAGACGGTTAAGGTAGTGTTAGAGAGAAAGAGTGATGTTGCCATTTGTCAGATCAGAGGGGAGATAAATATGTTTGATCACGTCAGTGTCATGATTGTTTCAATCAAAATATATTATGGTCTTTGCTCTGATCCTTGCTAATCTAGTTCTAAGGACCAAGAAATCACTTTATCACCATTCCATTGTTCGGATATTTCGTAAGCAATATTAATTCACAAAGAGTCTGAGATAAGCTATAACTAGATAAAATGAAATTCTAAAATGAAGATGCTTAAAAAGAGGTGGGGAAAAAAAGCATCTTTAGTAAGTCTGACACATACCGCCCATAAATAAACCGATATTGCATTCCCTTTAGAAAACGTGAATTAATTTAGGCCCACCCCCTCCACGAAATGATTGCGCCAAACCTGCAACCGCGGCGGTGGCGGCAGCGATGCGGTAGCCGCCGCATTAGAGGAACCTTTTTTGGGAGGTGGTCTGGCGCGCGCTCGCACGTCTTTTAATCCCCATTTGGTGAACGCGCACCCGGGCGGAATCTTACCGTGGCAGATTTCACTCCTTTTTCCATTCGCCACCCAACACACACTAGCCTGTAAAATTTATGAGCAGCACACGCAAAGCCAACGCCATCAAATGCTCTTTAGCCAGATCAAAGCAAAGTAAAAACGCTTTATTTCAACTCCGGGCCCCGCTAATCTGAAATTAATTATTAGCCGCAAAACGTGAAAGGCGCGCACCGCAATATTTACGTATGGACAAAGTGGTTGCAGTTTCTGTGTTGGTCTTATTTTCGGACGGGGGAGAAGATTACTTGTGGGATTTTGCACTTCTCGCAAACGCACCGGAAAGAGAAAATACTGTTGAATGTTGACAGGAAAAGTGCTTCCTGAATAAATTAGGAGCACGCTAGTGCACATTAGATCCACTCTTCACATGCGCTACGTATATTTCTTTGCGGCACTACGCATGCAAGCAATCTACAACGTTGTGAGGGGGCGGGGGGCAACCGCGCCTGAGGCAAAAAGAATATTACCTACTTTAGTTTCACCAGCAAGAGACTCTTGGTGAAACTTTGCACAAATATTTACATGCGAGGGCCAAAAAGCAACACGTTAAAATTAGAAAAATATTGCAACGACAAAGAATATTATTTTATCATTTGATGCTATTATATTGAACATAGGATCGTATAATGAATAGTATACAACCTAGAGTGTATTGGAATGTCGAATTAAATGGTCATTAAAGTTCTTAATTGTTTCAGAATGAAATTGTCTGAATATTTGGTAACAATCATATTATTCATATTTTTTTGTTACGTTTTATAAGCATTCCTGGAATAATTTTCCGCAGCGAGCAATTTTAACTGACTAACAGCGTACTTAACAATTTTATCGATAAATTTCTTATCAATATATTTTCCTATATACATACTGTGTTTACTGAACTGCCATATGCCGTCGAAGAAACAGTATAATTATTTTTACAGATCCAAAAAAAGCGCTGCACAATTATTAAAAATTACAGTCTTCAGTAACTTGTACAATCTATTACTTCTATTCATTTATTATCTAATAATCTTTTTTATCAATGTATATGCATGATTTTGGGTAATGCCCGTTTTCATATTATGTGATTAGTATATTAAATTAGTATATTAAAATGTTTACTCGATTGGCCCATTATATCGGACTTGCAAATAAAGACTATCTACCAGACGCTTGCCATCGTGACGTCATGCGCCATTATCCAGTTAAGTCATTAACATGTAGCGTTAGGTTTAGGGCAGTGTTTCCCAAAGTGGGGCGTATTGATTGTGCATGGGAGAACTGGACTCATCACGAGTTCGAAAAGGCAAATTTTTAAATACGTGTGATAAATATTATTATTTAAAATTATAAATAATAAATATTAGACTCCTATTTCGTATGTATGATCCACTGGGTGGTCAGCGCCGTCAATTAACCGTAACGGATTCCCAATGGTGCCTGCCGTCTATAGCAAGAGCCAGGGCCATTTTAAAACCTCACTAAACAACGCTAGTGTTCACAATTGAATTAGGTATCTCAATTTCAGTAGTGTTTCAGAGCACATTCAGTTGATGTTAATAAGAAAGAAGTGTTCGTTGAAACTCTAAATTAGGGGTGAGCAACATTTTATATTATGATCGGGCAACTGAAAATCCTGATTTTAGGCAATAGTATTATCAATAGTATTACGGAATAATATGACTAATTACATTGAAATAAAATTGATTAGAACGAATAACCATAATCATTCATAAACATCCATTTTCAGTTTTTCATAATATGTTTTGAAAATTTGCATTTGAATAACTGTTTCGTTAAAGATGTATTTGTTATATCCCCCTAAAATCTGCCAATCAAGTTGGGTGAACATTTCAATTTTTTAATATAAAAATTATGTAAATTTAATGTTCTCCCTATGTTAATAGGGAGGACAAATTTATTGATAGGCCAAGATGCGTTAATCCAATAAATGAGTGTACAAAATGATCGGTAAATGTACCTGATTATTTTCGTACTAGACCCCTGTCGCAGTTCTACATCTTGTTGAACCTGAGGACTTGTGGACCGTTAATATTTTTTATAAATTATGTATTGTAAATATTGTCTCAAATGGATTGCTACACGCGGTAAATGTATGATTTACCCATATAAAATATTCCGTTTTTCTCAAGTATTTCATTCCGCTTCCGGGTTTAACAGGTTCCTCGTTCTATAGGTCAATCAACATTACATAAATCATATAAAGCAATGGTCTGAGAAATGTCCCGTTGTAGGTAGGATTCCGTATACCGATACGGTATAGCATATAGGAATCTATACGGTATAAGGTTTCACGGTATATAGATTCCATATCGCGTTCTGGGTGATCTATCCTTACACTCTGCTGTCTTACAACCAGCGTATTAGGTCAATACGTGGAATAGTCACTTTTATAGTTTCCATTCTATATTATGCTAGCAAACCTGCGCTGAGCTACCAGAGTTTGCATCGTAGCATGTATAGTTTTAGATTGTTGTGCTGCAAAGTAACAATATGAAGGTAGTAATTTGAGCGAGTAACCGTTTGTTGTATACACTAGAATAACTTTTTGACAGGTATTGATATTGGCAGTATGAAATTAGCTATCAAGGGTCCAGGAGTTCCCCCATTCATTTACTTGTTAATGAATTTCGTTTCACAATAAAGTCACTAACAATTCACTATTTTAATAAATTATATATTTAAAGCTCATGTTAACGCAATGACTGCATAATAAATAAGAGGATTGTATAATTAATAATATATTAACCTACTTTATAGTAGAATGAGTAAAATCGGTTTCAAAATTAAATACACGTTAAAGGCTGTATTAGTTATTGAATGAAAAGTTCTATATCATATTTAGTAACAATAATATTCTTCCAGTTTTTTACTAGGTTTTATAAAGTTTCTATTCTGTTGATTTTTCTTTTCACTAGAAATAGTTGCAAATACTGTTTTTGGCAATAGTGATGTAATAGTGAGGTAATATTCATTTACAAGCAGAAACATTGTCAATATGGCATTGCAAATCAATTAAATTTCAAAATTATAATGAAGTACAAGAATGTTTGAGCGTTTCCGGAATTAATTTGCGAATTCTTTGCAACCAAATTACCATGTAGTGTATTACAAAAAAAATTTATGGAGTAAACTCATAAAATATCAATGGGCAAATGCAGAGAAGAAATAGTAGACATATGAAATAGTGGACACTTTCAGGTACCTAGGGGTAACCTTAAATTTCCAAAGAAAGAATGACCAAGAAATAGAAGCTGAAGTAATAACAGCGAGCAAAGCATACTTTGTAAACAAGAAAGTACTAGGCAAACAAATTAGCAAAAACACAAAAATAAAAATATATCAGACACTTATAAGACCAGTACTAATGTATGCCATAGAGACAATCCACCATGAATAAGACCTACCTACCAGCGTTTCTACCTTGTCAGGTAGAAACGTTGACAATTTGTAAGAGACAAATAATAAGAAAGATACTGGATAAGACAAAGGGTCGAAGGAACTAGCGTCTTGATAAACAAAGAAATAGGAGAGAAGTTGAAAAATGATTTGGAACTCAAAAAATAAAGTAAAGAGCAGAATGGCTAGTGCATGTATGGCGGATGACAGAAGCACCACAAGCCAAACAAATTTTAAAAGGGATCCCAATATTAAAGGGACAGGAAAAAGTTGAAAATCGCAACACATAAAATATGAACATGCCAAAACGCGGCCACGTGACCGGAAGGGTCAACGTGAAATCTTTAATCTCCTATATACGGCGGCGTCGTATCATTTGGATAGTTTGACAAAGAAACTTGTCTTTGAGGAATCAATTACTATCAGAAATCACCTGAAAGAGCGACCGAACAGGTTCATGAATTTGGAACAGGCACAGGCATATACAAACCTAACCATGCTTAGACTTAGCTCCTTTAAACTAAAATCTGATCCAGTTACCGGTGACTGTGTCTCATTTTGTTAGACACTGTGGGAGGCGCTTGAAATGCCTTGTATGCTGTCCACGAACATCCGGGAAAGCCAAAACAGCCTGAGACAACTGCTTTAGAATAATCGTAAGCATTATATGACACAAGGGCATTCCTGGCCACAGCATGGCTCATAAATTAGTTTAGAAAGAGGCAATGTCCTAGTTTATAGATTCAGGCCTTTGATGTACTCACCTTGGAAGGGCGAATGAAGATGTTTCATTTGTGGGAAGAGGGAGCAAGTCAAAAACACTGGGAAAACATACCTGCGGAAGCAGAGACATGTTACCTCATAATAAGTTCGGGCAATTCAGTGCGCGAGGGCTTGTCTCTCTCCCAAGCAATAACCCATAACCTTTGCGAAAAAACACCCGATTTCATCTGACTCCATCCGCCATGCACTCTTATAATTCGCCGACATAAGGTACTATTCACAAATATAATATATTTGATTGATTTGATCCATAATGGAATATGATGCATTTGATCCATACCAACATTTTTGACGCTCATCGTTAGAATAATTTCTAATCAACATTTAATTCTTCACCCAAACTGAAGTATCAAAGCTATATTCAAAAAAGGAATGTTCTCTAATGTATGTCAGAAAAAAGATGTTTGTGAATTTAAAAATATGAATCTCCTGAGAAAAGTAGATAAAACAGACTTGATGAGGTAATTTTTACATTTATTTACGATCATATCCCTGGTGGATATCAAAGTAATGCAAATGTAACCAGCCCAGATTACACACGCGCCTACATTCCGCGCCTTGCCTCAGCTCCCAACGGTCTCGTCGCGCGGTGTTGCCGCAGGTCAAAAATTTCATTACGCCGAATAAATTCACGCCACCACCACTGCCGTTGCCTCCTGCTGCCGCCGCCTTCGCCCGAATAAAATCTTCGGACGCGCGCGAAACGGTTGCGGAGGCGCGCGCAAGCCGCTAATAAATTCCGCGTTAACGGGTTTTGCCTTCGCCGCCGAAAACGTCCCTCGGTCGCGTGATATATACGCGCCGGGAATGCGTTTTTCGCGTTCGGCTAGTTTTTATTAAAATCCACCCTTTAAAAATTATTGCGGATGGTAATTTCTCGCCGCTGGAGAAATAAAGCAAATCGAGAGGCTGCTGCTACTGCACCACTCGCCGCTTCGCGCTTTATTTTGCACACCGCGCTTACGTTTGGCCGTGATTTTTTGCCAGTTTCCTGCTGCTATACAAACCGCATTCGAAAGGATGGGTTTTTGCATGGTTTTAATTTGCGCTTGTTATGATTAAAACTTCGCAATACCGTAAAACATTAATGCAGGTTATCCTTTTATGACTTGTCGTTTTTGTTTTGCAACAGCTTTTAAACTGCACTTTTTGTTCGTCCTTATGTTCATTACAATAGAATTTGAATTATCATACGTTTTCGTTAGCTGCGAATAGAACGCTGCATTGTCGGATATTGCAGTGAGAATGAACAGCTTCTGATTTAAATTGCAGATTAATTCGTTCTTTTTTGCAGTTTTATAGAGGAGATTGTATGTTGGACGGGCGCGAGCAGGTGTAGAAGGGATGGTGTAATAGAGTAGTCATTACAATTGGGAGCGCGAATGATTTTGCACTGCAAAGTTAAACTTATTATTTTCTTCGGAAGTAAGTGGATGGAATCCGGATGCGCGGCGAATTAACTACCGGAACCGATGTGGGCGAACTAATGGTATACCACATGGGCGCTCGACAAGCGCGCGCAAGCTTTGCGAGATGTGTGAGCACATTAATTTCCCCGTTTAATTAAATTGTAACTTATCTGCATTGGCCCCGCGCTTCAGATAACATAGTTTAATCAACAGATTAATTATTTAAAATGGTTCTTAATTAAGTTGCTCTGTGAGATTCTCTTAAAATAGTATTTTTTATAAAAAATACAGGCGTGAATCCAGTAAAATATGGTTAAGCAATTTAAGCATCGAATCTCTACAGCTCTTGCGATCCTTATGCGTATTGCTGAATAAACGAGCAGCGTGAGATTTCAGAAGTATGGACACATACAATACGCGACAGATGATTGAACACCATTGCATTTTGGTCTTCTGACAAGGGTTTCCAATATTCCACTGAGAAAAGGAAACGAGTTACATATCCTATAGGAATGATTCATTGGACAAGAATTTCAGTATATAAGGACCTTCATACGTCTGGAAGTATCTAGATGCCATCCACCTTTTCCGGCTTGATCTTCGATCGTGATATTAGGATTAGATAAGTTTCAAAATTCAAATCCTGCTTGTCGTCTCTCTACTCGCTCCGGCAATCACTGACATCTGTGATTGTCGTTGAAGAAATCTTCTTCACCTTGAGCCACGCCAACTACATACCCCACGGGGATTTAGTATGCTCGTTGTACCCAGAATAATTCTGGAAGAAAGATAGACCACTGACCTATGCTCACACAGTGACTAGGCGGGTAAAAGATAACTTTTATTAGCTAGAAATTCATATTTACAACTATGGTCATTAGAAGATTTCTATTAGTTCCCAATGAATGCAATTCCGGTCCAGGAGTGCCCCTTTAATTTCCTTAGTTCACGCACAATAAAATCACTTAACAATTTTAATAAATTATACGTTTAAAGCCTGCTGATAACCTAGTTACTTCATAATAAATTGTCTGAAACACGATTTTTATTATCATCATCCATTAAAGCTTGTTTTTCCTACGTACTTGCTCTTTTTACTACATCTTCTACAATTAACACAAATCCCGTAAAACCTACACTTATTTACTGACAACTTCTCGGCCCATAAACTCAACATTTTCTCGCTTTAATACTGAGCAGTACATTAAAAAATTATAACCTACTTTAAAGAATATCTACTGATTTATAACATTAACTACAATTAGTATTCAAAGGAAATTAAAAATTAATTAACATTAACCTGTGAAATTGAAAATTTTCCACAGAAATTATACCCCAAAATATTTATATACACATAGAAAATGTAAATCTATAAAATTATTGCAAGTCCTGGCCTATTTATTTCAATTCAATAGGGTCGATCCTCTTTCCGGATAATATAACTATGTATATTTCGAACTGAAAGCTTGTCCCATCATGATTAATGGCATCCCCCATGGGTTTTTCTTTCATATTATACATATTTATATAATACATATTTTTCGGACTGAAAAGACATCCTTTTCAGTGCGCTTCAACGGCGTTCGATGCCCGCCCACAGCTGAATTGAACATAGAATTATTAGCGTGCGTAACTCACATTATTTGCTGCGCGGCGGTGTTCGCCCGCCCGCTCGCCCTCCCGTTGCCATCAGCCAACGTTTCGGCGTGCTGCTGGCGGCGGCGACAGCGCCCGCCGCCAGGAATTATACGGTTGCGCACGATGGCGCGCCAGCTCACTGAAATTGATGACGCTTCTTTTCAGTGAAGTGTTTCGAGTTTCATTCGCCTTCTGTTTTCTGTTCAATACACCGATGCCGCGATTCATCTCGGCGGCTGCTTTTGATACATTCGATATGCGACCCAACGGGGATAATCCAGCACAACCTATAAATAAATAGCGTTGGCAGAACCCAAATATCAAACACAAAGTGCGTGTAACAGGAGGAAACATATAAGCGAATATCGCGTTGTACTTGTAAAAAAAGAAGTACAAAAAAGGCCTTTCATGCAATATTTGATATTATTTTGTCTTCCTAATTACAATAAAGGGGCCAGGGCCCCTTTCCTTACGGAATTACAGTGTATTTCATATATTTCATATGATGCATGCGTTATCTTTTAAATATTGTACTAATACAGTAGGAATCAGTAGAAGATATATTAATATGAGTAAGTAGATTGCACTACCATCGATTGTGTTATTAATCGTAATCGATTAAAATTTTTGACCTTCAGCCGATTATTCCTTGGATTATTAATCGAAGATTGAGGTTAATCGATTTCGATAATACTCGAAGATTGGAGAAAATTTGACAACTCCAATTGTAAACCAAATAATTGATAACAAATAAACAAAGTAATTGCTTTTGTAATAATAGATTCAAGAAACTCAAATATATTCATCGTAAGTTCGCTAACTGTTATGGTTCGGAAATTTACAAGCAATTTCTGAAGTTCTGGGAAATATTCGCTAAAATAAAAGAGAAAAACTTGTTTAGATTTGCCTCATTATCGAAAAATCGTTTAAACGCATTGGAAGATTTATAACTCTAACGGTTCGGGAAATAACACGCGATTTCTGATGTTTTGGGAAATATTCGTTAAAATATAAGAGAAAAACATGTTTAGGCTAAAACAATTTATGATCCTCAAAAAGTGCATTTAAACACATCGGGAGATCTATAGCTATATTTGTTCGGGAAATAACACGCGATTTTTGAAGTTGTGGGACTCATTCACTAAAATAAAAGAGAAAAACTTGTTTAGATTTGCTCAAACACGTTTACTATGGCAAAAGGCGTTTAAACACTTAGAGAGATTTATAACTGTAGCGGTTCAGAAAATAACAGGCGATTTTTGATGTTTTGGGAAATATGCGCTAAAATATAAGAGAAAACATGTTTAGATTTGTTCATACGACTTATTATTGCAAAAATGTGTGTCAGGAGATAGATAGATAGATTGATAACGTTTCTGAAAATAACACGCAATTTCTCACATTTTGGGAAATATTCTCTAAAATATAAGATAGAAACATTTTTATAATTTGCTCAAAACGGCTTAAGTACATAGTCATGAGAAATAATAAAGACATAAAGACAATGTGTTGATGTTAAAACATTCATTATTAGAACTTTTCCGTGCTGATTCAAAATTGACATAATTATAATTCACAACGATCAAATATCTTACACTTTTTATTATTTTACAGGTAAAGGTGCCAATGGCCTTTATTCTTCCTTCAAACCAAGTAAATTGATAAGGGGAAGAATAAAGTAAATACATTTGTAATAATAGATCCAATAAAATCAAATATTACTAAAAGTTTGTGCAGTCAGTAAATTTATAATTTTCCACTCTATAAATACGTTAATAGTTTCTCCCGGTAGTTATACTTAACGATAGTTTCAAAACTAATATAAAATAATAACTACGAGTGTAGGAATGTTTCTTTTTTCTACGAACGCTCCAAGCGGAAATCGATATCGTCCACACAAGCCGAAGTAAAAGATTAGCGATAAGTGGAATATCGAAGCCATCGTCTGTGATAAGCATCAGCTGCAAAAACTTTTCTTAGAGATTCCTCCTTGGTGACCTACATATGCGGCTAACTTCTGTGATTTTATCAATATCATGATGGCAACTCCATGCTACTACAAGTATTGCACGTTCGAACAGAACCGCCAATACTACACAGTGGTCAGATTTTATGGAAATATCAGTGCTATAATCATATTAAACAACTCCAACTTATTCAATAAAAATCTATCCGGATTCCAACAATGGAAACTTTCAAAGTAACGTCACTGTGCCCACATTTGCCTGAATTTTCAATATTTCCAACAATAAATCTATTTGTAATACTCGCAGCTTCAGGCTGTTATTCATCGCACAGATGTTTTCTTTACAAACACTTTGCAGGAATATGTTATAGCAATTTTCGAACAATGGAGATTGCATTATTGACAATTGTGCAGCCTTTGGTTATTGTTTCGTTGTCGCTGGGTGTGGATGCACAAATAACAAGCGAACCGGAATGAATCGATATTTGGTATAAATAAGTGAATTACCGGGATGGTTCTCAATGGGATTCGAAATTTTTATGATCATTTATCATCATGAAGTAGCTGAAGATGCAAATTTATGACATAATGTATCATATTGAATATTTAGCTTTATTGTATTTTATTTTATTCTATCAACATTATAATTCACAGGTGTAGGCCATAAAATTGATTGGAATTATACTGTGCTTTTATATTTTTCCTAAATACGAACGAATAAAAATAATTATAAATTTCAAAATTGACATTTTCCTTGATATTTTATTGGGACATCTGGATTAGAAATGGCAAAGATAAATTATTTTATTTTCCAAATTTGTAGATTGCAAACAAAGAACGCGAACGAAAAAACCATACATCTGAACATATCCAATTTAACGTGGAAACATTTTTATTTCCCCTTCAATTCCGAGCAAACCAACAAACGGGAAAACCATCCAAGAGCAAGTTTCTTTTATACATTGCTAACCGTAAAATTCTCCCGGAGGCGACTATGAGTTCCCCGGCACCCCCTGCTCACGCCGCTAACACGGATTAAATGCATTTCCTCTACGCGGCTAGTCATCCTGTAATAAACCCCTACTTTCGGTTTATTGCAAAATGTCTAGATTTGGTTTTCTGCATTCGTACACCGTTGTACATCTTATTACACAGCCGCTACCGTCGCCGCTAACGCCGGCGCCGCCCCTTCTTACTGCCAAAACATCAGCGTCTTATACGAGATGTTACGAACGGTGGACTTCATCCACAACCGCCACCTACTAGTGCGCAGCGGTTTAGAACTTGGAAAGTTTAACTTTAGAGCTTCCGACCAGCATCAAGTTCATAATGACCTGAATCAACTGAAAGGTGTTATTACAATCGCACCGCCGGCAATTTCACACAAACGATGCACCTATGCTACGGTTTTAAGCACTGTGTGTAAACAAATATTTATGCTGTTGATAGTACACCCGGTGGATGTACCTTGGAGGTGTTTTTGTTGGCGCGCGCGCGCGGCAAATGAATCAAAGTGGGAAACAAATTACCCACCACGAAAATGAGACAACATAAAACGGATAATGCGCCAAGGAAGTTGTAAATTTTCTCATTAAACGAGAGCCTACACGCCACCGCACAAAGAAATTGAAACATTTGGGCTTGGGGTCCCTTGATCACCTTCGTAACACAGGGTTCCAATTAACACCTGTTTTCTCGTTGCAGATCTCCCGATGCAGTTAACTACGGTGATATTCTGCACCCTCATCGGTTGCAGTCAGGGACTTCTAATGTTATCGCAGAGTAATTTGTCCAAGCATGTTGGGGAGAGCTTCTTGATCAACTGCAAGGACCAGAGTGGTAGACCGGTGACATGGAGTGGGCCAAAAGGTCCGCTAGGGCCAAAAACACATCCTAAAGTGGAGGTTGCCGCCTATGGAACGTCAATTCTCTTCTCCAACGTCAACACCAAGGATGCTGGCGAATATATTTGCAAGGCGGACGAGGAAGTTCAGTCCTTCCATTTGAGTGTTCGAAGTATGTATATCATGTTCTCTTAAATATCTCCTAGCAACTAATTACAGGCAGATACTCTCATACAAACACTATTATATAGTTGTAAAACAAAATATATCCATGAACATTTTTGAACGTTGATATAAGTTGTTTCTATTGTTTTACGGAATTGTACACCCGAATGTGCAATATGTACTTTTAGAAGTACGAAATTCTCAGTACCACTGCATTAATACTTAGATTTGATTCAAATAAGTCAATGCAGCATAAATGACCATACACTCTGACATTATCCTCATCAACCCTATGATGAGGATTATGTCAGAATGTCAAAATTAACTACTGTCTGGATAATAAATAAGTGTTTGGGTTACTGATATGAGGGTCCTTGAAGGTATTCCTTGCATTATTCTTTACAAGTTCTACCATGAGATTGCGGTAGGTTCCGGATACATCAACCATAGAGAGGACTGACATTAGATGTCGATCGAGGTAGTATATTAATGAAAGATATTAAGAATATCTATATCTTTGATCGCATAGGCATAAATCACACTCATTCTAATAAAAATTTGGTCACTAGAGAGTACTGCGGCCGGAGTAACTATTAGCAAGATATGCCAGAAATTAGCTGCAGGAAACTTCTACACAATGAGAGTTCACCTGTATTTCATTTCAGGACAATTGAATTTCTTTGCATATTGACAATACATAATTAAGGCAATATTAACCTAGAACAATATAATATTACAATATTTACAATGTATAATTTTATTTGTACACTCATTTATTGGATTAAGACGTTTATATTTTATTATACATGTTCGACACTTTATAAAGCTCTTCACAGAAATACTTCTCTCAGTTATGCCAAATTGTTTGCAAAGTCTAAGCCAATCAGTAAGAAAAATAGACTTACAAGGGATGTGCAAGAATTTTCCGCGGAATTTACGCCATTTTCACATGCAATACACCATGATCTAAGTGCAGTAAACATCGCTTAATCGGGACACCTTATAATAGCCGCTACTTCTTCGTTGACTATGAGCATATTAATTCGCGTTTGGGAAGGTTGCTAGCCTTGCCCAGGGTAAAGAAGACTTTTTAACGACAACCACAGATGTTAATGTGGTTGCGAGCGAGTAGGGGTGTTATCGTGACTACCAGGATTTGAACCCCCTGCGTGGTAAGCAGCGATCTTACAATCTGGGCCAGTACGCTCATATAATAATATAATAACCGCTTGTTCGGGACCCATCTTAATCAAACCACATGAAGTAATGTAAATTTACTTAACGAGATAAAATTCCGTTCGGCTCCTTAACGTACAACTCCGCAATGTTCACGGACACCAGAATTAGTGCGGGGGGCTCAGCGTCGGCACGCGTATTCTACTAAATTATATGAATTTTTAAAATGTTTTATGATTTGTTAACTATATACATTCATAATAAAATACTAACAAGATAATAATTAATGAGTTTTTACGAGTATAATCAGACATTAAGTGTGGATTAAGGGTTTAATCGGGACAATAAATGCATGAGAATGCCTACGATTCACATGCGATGCCTTAAGACTCACACGAACATACGATATAACATGTAACGTTGACATGGGAAGTCCAATTGATATTGGTGTTCAGTGATGGTGTGCTGTGATGCACTGATTTCTGGTCGTTATTAATATTTGAATTTGGCGCCCTGGGTGCCAAGATAACGAGCTGGGGTGGCAACTGCGCGACGCTACTGAGCGTCATTTGGGCGAATTAAGTCGTGCACACCCTCGAAGTCTTTTCTGTGTGTTCTATAAATGTTGTTAAGTTTACCACCGTTCGTTGTGAGTCTGTTGGAGAGTCCTTGCACTGAAGCTATTAATTTAGAGCCCGTGATTGCTTATCGCGTGTGCATATAAAAATCGAAATAAAAAAATCGCGAACACGCGCGACCTATGGTCGAATTAATGTAAATTTAATCTATAAACTGAAAATGTTGGTAGTCCAATAGCTCAAATTATTATTTGCGCTCATTTTGTAGAAGTAAAATCCAACAAAAACCAAAAGCAAACCATTTTGGACAAACTCCTCCAAAATACATAGCTTACTTGAATTAAATCAATTTAGTTGTTGTAGAATTCAAAATATATTTTCCACAAACAATTTTCTTGTGGTGGTTTTATTTTGTGTTTAAATTGTTGTTTAAATTTGAATTGAATTTAGATAATTGGGAGACTACTTAATCGGGGTAAAAGGTACTATGCGTCCCGAATAAGCGGAATCGATTTCATATTCATTGAATTATGTTATTATCCGGTTGATGATAAGTTAGTATAATATTTTAGATTAAAACATTTCCAGTGTAATTGGTTCCTGCGTAGAGCGCTATTTAAAACAAGCTTTGCTTTTTAAATTCCAATTTATTTCACATATTCTTTGTTTGTGCAATTTGCATTCGCGAAGCGCCGGCCGTAGCGTGCCGGAAATCACAAAGATTAATGGAGGTGCCGAGCGCAGACACATTCATTCATATTTTCCCCGCTGCACAATTTGCTTTCAAGGATAATTAAAATATGTAAATTTCTGCAAATAATTATAGCATTTAAAGCTTAACTGCTTAAACGTATTCTTATTTAGTTCAAATTAACAAAAACACTGACAATGAATACAAAAATATACTGAATACACAAACGGAAACTTTTCTAAATTATAAATATTTGTAGGAAAATATTTAAATATCATTTACGTTCGAGTCTTTAATTTCTCCGTCTATGGAGCGATATAGAAAGAGAAATAATTTAACGCTTCGTCAAACATCGATGTCGGCAGGCCAATCTCGTTCGCAGCGCGCGCTTTCGATGAATAGCTTTTCCCAAAGCGCTCCCCGGGATTGCCTTGGATACCTTCGAATCTGAGCTTTTTCCTTTCGTTTTGCCATCGACTTTAGAATGGGAAGCTTATTTTCCATCATAAAGCGACAAATAAGTCAGTCACACACTTCACGTTGGCCAGCCGCGCTGGGCGTCAAAAATAGATCATTCAATTTCCGACCTTTTATGCTTTAGTTTTTCGCGCGGCGCTGCGGCGACATTCGAGGGGTTTTTCGCCCCCGCCCACAAATCAATTCGCAATTTTACGCTCAGCGCCCTCATCCTCTCCTAATTTATTACCAATTGGGAGCGTCAATGATTCATTTAACTTTTCCGGAGTGCCACTAGTGGTAGCTGCAAAAAATCGGACATTGGTCGGGCCCAGGTAGAGTGGAACTAGTTCTCTTCAACATCAGGTTTGCGAAAATTGTGTGAGGAACATGCTGGGTAGGTAAAGTAATTATATGGTTATCTTTTTTAAGATTTACGGATTTTATAGGCTGATGATTGATTATTTTATAATATATCTAGGACATTTTATACTTATAATTTCCTTGTGTTTTATTGGGAACTTTTATAGTTTTAAATGATGTATTTTCAGAGTTATAAAGGTCAATATTCAAGGATGAGAGGATGTGTAAATTTGGTTTATTTACCTGAAAACGAAAACAAAATAATCTATAGTGTAAATTTAGCAATAATGTCGATGGCGAAATCAGCTGGAGAAATTCGAAAATCTGAAGTAAACTATATACAAGTAATTCTTTTATATAGCGCGCCAAAAAGATCTGAAACCAACCTTTAATATACGCGGTACCAGTTTTGATATTCGCACTTTTTTCCTTCCCCTGCGCGTATTTTTATTTCTTAATTAATTACTATTTATAAATATACTATTTCCTTATTTCCTTAAAGATAATTTAATTCCAGGGAGACAAGAAATCTGAATGTTCGTCGTAAATTCAAGAACTAATTGTAAGTCGACTGTTACCGGAATGGTTGGATCAATGCTTCTGGTTTCCGTTCTCATTACACTTCATTCGTTCCTTGTATCTATTCACAGGCTCCTCCTTCTATGTGTATTATTTCTTTAAAAACGGTCTTACTTTAAAATTTGCGTTTCCTAATTTCGCTTTCAGCGAATCTCTAGAATTAATATCGTTTTGGGCTATATCTGTCTTCGTTATGTCTTTCGATTTTCAGTAACTATGCGGTTTTTCTCTTCTATCTGTTATTCTTGTCGGGTTGATTCGATATATATGTGCAAAGAAGGAGATTTGTCCCTTCCGAGTCAAATGGGAGATTTTCTCCACTATGGTATAATTCCATGTTGTGTATTTAATTTCTATCGCTATCTCTTTAATTTGTAATCTAATGTTGTTCGAATAACGTCAGTCGCATAGTGATTAATTTTTACGTTTGCTGATAGACTTTTCTTCATGTATATACGTTTACCTCTGTGGTATGCAAACTCTAATGCATTAATTCTTGATATCATTGCTTAGATTTCTGGACAGGACTCTTGTATAATTTCCAATAGTTTGTATTTATTGGTGAGCAGTAAAATATGTATAACTTAAATGTTGAATAAAATTTCTTCTGATTCTAATTTGAAATTAAGACACAAAGCGTTAAATAAAAAAATACTAAACTATCAACCAATTTCCCATCTCTTAATTTGAAATAAAATATACCCTTAAGAAAAAAGAAATGGCAAAATCGGTTTATTAGTTTCTGAGATACCGCCGTCAAAAATCGTAACTCTCTCGGTTTACATCAGAAATAATCTCTCATATATAGTCTGTCAGAAAATGTATTAACAAATTTATACCAAAAAGTATAGTTGATCAATGACAAGTAAACTTGCAGATATATAACATATAATAGAATTCATAACGTAAATAATAAAAATATAGAAATTTAGTGTATTGTTTTGTATTTATTTAATGGAGCTGTAAATGCCAATAAATGTCTTATTATAAAAAAATTATAATATAATAACATTGTATTTAGATACTGGTAATTATGAATTTTAAGAAGAACACCAGACAAAATCAACACACTCTTATACTCATCATCAACAGTGAAAACCAATTTAAATTATACTTAATTACATAAAAACCATAAATTATGTGTAAGAAAAAAAAAACGTTTCTTTTTTCTTATTCAATCAAACTCTGCAAGTGTAAAAATAATGTCTCATAAATAACCTCACATAAAATGTACCGATTTATATCACGAGCTTCCGCCTGTATAATAAATACCCCGAGAAATGTTTAAAATTTAGATGGCATTGCTTTCTGTGAAATTGCGTCGCATTGCATTGTTGCTAGGTTAAAGTTAAACTTGCGATAACAGCCCAGCGCCGCTATTTGTACGGCGCAACACTCGAGTGCATTAGGAAGAACATGCTGATATGAAAATGGAACAAGCATGTCGCATCTTACAGTCGGGCAAGATGCAGTGCACACGAACAATTCGCATGCATAAAGCTATGAGGAATTAGCGCGTAACGGCGCCTAGATACACTTGTTTCCCCTCGCACGCCGCCTCCTGTTATGATACAAAATATATCTTGCCTGCATTACATCGCATTCATTTTCAAAGCGCATTATTTGCAATGTTTTATGGAACAATTCACTGAACATGTCTGCGCCGGGGTTGCGGAAAGTTTACACTAATACCGTGCACCGAACCCAATCAAATTTAGTTCGAGTTTCAACTATGTGATTAATTATTCGCCGCCCGGCATCGCGGGGGTTCAATCAATGTAGTGCGTGTTTACATCAATTGGAATTTATTGGACACGATTTTATTATGAAAGCTCGAAGACTAAGGCTGCTTCAGTTGATTAAACGACGACGGATATATTCGCAACGTGGCTATAAAACGTTTAATCAAGTTGCTTGTAACGCCCATAGCTATCTTTATAGATGCTTCGCAATTTCTAATTAATAAATTCTAGCGTTTAGAGTTTAATAACCTGTCATGTATGCGATGCATGTGATATTGATTGGCATAGATCGTTTACTAATGAAATGTGGAAGATATTTATACTGCTGCAAAGTGATTAAAGTACTAACCAATACGTTAAGCGACATCTATGGCATGTAGGTAAATGTCATTTCTGTTAATAGCCTTATAGACAGTTCAATAATAAACTTGTGGATATTCCGTATTTTAGAATGCAGAAGTAGTAGTAGTACCTTTATTGGCATTTCATCCTACATTTCAACAAAATTCCCATATATTCGATTCCTCTCTTTCCACTCCGCTAATATAATGAAATACCGATATAAATACGTGTAAATAAAAACTCTTAATATAAATCAATAGAAATAAATTACTTAAACCTATGACTCCCTTTCCAATGCTACAAACCAACTTCCCATTCACCGTTAGTCACCTTTCTATGTTAATTACATGATTTTCTAACTCCTATGTTATGCCACCTTCCTTCCTTCCCAACATGCCTTCATGTCTTGGTCTCCTCCTTGCAGAATTCACATTTCCTGTACTCGATATCCATTCATATCTTTCTTCCTCGTTCCTCTGACCCACACACCTGTTATTTATATACCCAGACCTTCGTTCGTTCACTTGTTTTCTATGGTACCCCGTGTTATATGACCTTTACATAATCCTCTTCTGTTGTTCTTAGTCCTTCACCACCCTTCCCCTAACTCTCACTAGTTCCCCTGAGGACCCACATAAGTTCTACAGCCCTTTCCGATAAACATACCCCCTCATATGCTACCTTCCTGCCAGTTGGGTTTTCCTTTTCGCCCGCACCACTCCCATACACTCTTTGCCTCCTAACCTCTTTCAACTTATATATTACGTCCAGCGCACGCACCAATTTTCATATTTTGAGCGAAAAATGTCCAACGAGAACTGTGACGATATTTTGTTGAGTATCGAGATTTACAGTTGGTATAACTACTCAAAGAACTATAATGGCACAAAAAATAGTCATATCTAAATAATGCCTGTGTTCACCCGCGATGAAAACGATGTACGAACGACGACACGTTAATAAATCAATTAGGCGCCCATTACACAGCCGACGTCGCATGACTTCCCTACGCCGCCGTCACGGACGTGACGAGCGTCTTACGTGAGGAAAGAGAAAAGTGAACAACGCCGGCTATTAGGTAGGGTTGTGAAAAAAATTATCGAAATCCGATTATTATCGATTGTGGAAGGCGATAACTATCGTTTATTATCGTTTACTGTGATCCCGATAATAATCGGCTTAATCGATGATTCCATTTTCGATTATTTTCTATGATTTAGAACTGGGCCGCCATCTGTTAGTGATGATCAAAAGTTTGTAGAATCTGTAAATTTATTTTAGGTGAACGTCACGCTTGCACACAGTCTGAAGCACATGTTATGTAGGTAGTTTTATCACAACAACATTGTGTATAATGCAGGAGACCTATATTCCAACCTGTATTTATGTAATAATTAGTAAATTCGATTAATTTATATATTTTAGATATCTAAAAGTTGTTTTATACTTATTGAAATAATCATACCATATTGAACAATTGTAAGAGAGATTCTTCTGTTGATTTAAAAAAAATCGTCAAAATTGTATTGAAATCGAGAGTACTGCATTTATAATCGAAACATCCGTGTTAAATCAAGAAATTTCGATAATTTCTAAAAATAATCGAATCATCGAAACTAATAGTACCTTCGAGAATAATCGTTTGAATGAGAATAATCACGTTATCGAAAAAAAAACGCTATTTTTCACTATTTGTGTACACCCGTTCTTTCCTCAATGCTCTGCAAACAACTCGGTGTCGGCGCTGGTTGAGGCAACAGGCGCCGGCGTGCATGCGTCGCTGTAGAGTAGAAGCGTGCATATGCGTGCATGCCAATTCACACTTTTTACAGTATTCTCAAACTTGAGACGCTGATTAGGCGGAATATCTTTGAACACACAAATATGTTTAGTTTTTTCTTCAATGTCCCTGCAAACAACTCGGCGCCTGTTGGCGGTTACAGAACCGACTGATTTGGGTATATGTTTATTTGACGTGCATGTGTACAACTTTTGAATACAAAGCTCACATTATTAAACGATCAATTATTAACTGTCAATGAGTATTCCCGAATTAAATTTATTACTGATATTTTTATACCGAAATTAATCGCAAATTAAAATAAATCAATATGTGATAAGTACTATTAGTTTAATTTTTGAGAATTTATTTACACGGGTATCTATTTTATTTTTTAAGCCAGTTACATATTTTACTTGGAATATTTAACTGTTGATGGCAATTTTACAATAATTTTCTATATTCAATTTATTTATTTCCCCCTTAAGTTTTTTTTCTTGTCATTGGAAGTCATTGGTAAAATATTGTACTAACCCAGTAGTAATCGGTAAAAGGTATATTAATGCGAGCATTTGCTAGTAGATGGCGCAGCCATCGATTCTGTTATTAATCGTAATCGATTAAAATCGAATACTTCATGCGATTGTTCCTTCGATTATTCATCGAAGACCGCAGTTAATCGATTTCGACAATAATCGATCACTGGAGAAAATTTGACATCCCTACTATTAGGTAAGCCCCTGCAATGAGTAATTATATATTATATTTGTACATTGCAAGATCTTGTCCAATAACCAAATGGAAGTTGATGATGAAAATTCCACTATAGATCAAGTACAAGTTTAATAATGTAGTGAATTCTACTTATGCGGAACTTTTGGCATACAGAATCCATCTACAGCAGAAACTTGTCCAGGTCCGTTGGATTATGTGTCATTTATGTAGTATAAATAAACTTATATTATGCGGAACCTGGGTACATCATGGGCGACACCATATATGACGAAGGGAGTGGTAATTTTGTAATTGGCCTTTGTCCCATTGACTTGCATAAATGCATATTGATCCTATCCCCGTTGATTTATTCTATTTAGTTGTAATATGCGGAATCCTGCCAACAAGAGAAAAATGGTTGATCCCGTGACTTTCTATATATGACAGGTTTCACAGTATTTATAGCTTTATAGCTTTTTTTCGTCTCTTTTTAAGTTTATTTAATTAACTTCCATTTCATCTAAAATTAAAATTGATGAGTAACACAGAAATATTGTTACTTTTCCTTGGCCATAAATCCCCCAATTGTGTGTCTATTCTTAGTTAATATTTGCTCTCTTTTCCGCGTTCTTGCACCCAATAAATTAGAATGCAGATGGCATTGTGCTGTCGCATGTACACCTTAACTATGCACTTTTCTTGTCATCCTTGCAGACGGTCCCCGGGTTTATGAGGCATTCGCGAAGTGCGACGTCCTTCGTCCTGTGCACCCGGGGCACCTTCATGACCCATCTGTTTTAATTAGGATAATGTAGGGCAACGGAAGTCAACTTTTATTTGCCTTTGGCACCATCGCAATGGCGCGCGTCGCTCGCTCTAGTTGCACGCCCCCGCTACAAACAACGGATGGAACTCCTTTAATTATTTTTTTTGCTCTTCTTATCTCGGTGTGGAATGGAAGACCAGCGTTTTTTTATTTGCAACGTGCTTGTTTCCGGCGGATCTTTCACGCCGCTGGTTTGCGCGCTTGTTTCCGTTCCTCTAGCTGCCGGATGCTCGTAAAACTTGTAAATTGCGAATCGTTCCGCGCGGCAAGTGGTGTCAGCGTCTGAGCATCACAAGCATCGTATCATGTCATAGAAAAATAAGCAAAAAGTGGTAGGAATTTACAAGAAGTTGATATCTGCGTTATCTTTTTAGTGGCAACTTGTTCAGGTCTGGGCCTTATTAGAGCAAATCGGCTAGTTTGTCGTGGCATAGAAAGGGTGTTTCGGTTGCGATTTTGTGCGAGTGGGGAAATAGGTTTTATCAGAATGTTTTGTTTTTACAGTGCCGTTGACTTTTATGGATACGTCGCCGGTGCAGGTCGGCGTCGAATATTCACCAGTCACGCTGCGATGTGAAGTCAAGGGCGACGATGCGGGTGACAAACCCATTCTCTCCTGGAACGTCGACAATGAGGAAATCAAGGGTGAGACATTTTATTTCCGGGAGCGTGCGCGAAACATGATGCTGGTTGTAATTTTTATTGCATTCGCACGCGGTACGATTTCGATTCCGAGCAAACAATATTGAAAGTTCAATGGTTTAAAAACACGGAACGAAATAAATTACTTACAACTTTCCTTTCAACGTAATCACGATAAAACTGTTGCCACTTAATAATTTACATTCCTACTTCAATTTTAGAGCACAAAGTAGTGACAATGTGATCAGTGTAAAAAAAAAACTAGATTTGTCAATCCAGGGTACATGAGAACAAGACTTGCTTGTCTCGAACATGAGATACATCAACAAAGGCATATCCATTCCGCTTTGATACCCTATCACTGCGAGCAGTGGAACAATATCTGCACGTACAAGGTGCAAAGAGGTAAGCCGGGGCATGTTGCTGTTATCAGGCTTATGCACTGTCGATAAGAGCAACAAACAAATCCACACATAATAGGAATCGGCGTAATTGAATCAATTCAACCTAGCACACGGCGTACGCAAACTTCTATTAAGATCAGCCCAATTCTGCAAGCATGGATTAGTATTAAATGAGGCGCCGGCTGCGATGTAGAGATGCAGGAATGCAAGCGTTGAGAGAAACAACGCAAGCCGCAAGCGTCGAATTAATTCCGAAGTGCTTTCGATTCGAAAAGGCTTATATTGACAATATGGGTGTCGATTTAAATAGGGTGTTGAAGTGTTGCCGAATACAATTAACATGTGCATTTTTATCGCTATGCGTGTTTCATAGTAGCATTAATTGTGATCCATTTAGGTACATGCTACTCTCGTGCTTACCTCATTGTTAATTACGCACTAACCGCGATCTAATTGAATTTAATTAAAGGACATTAATATTTCTGAATGACAATTTGGATTGAGTGCCATCTAGTTTCCACAAAATTGTTTTGTGAAAAGTTCATTTTATGGCACAAGGAGGAACTTAAGAATTATAAGCCAGTGTACTACATTTAGTTGACCCAGTTTAGTTGAAAATTTCTTTATTACAAAACTTATTAAGGTTCTTTCTATAAGCTCTACTTTAACATTTACTAGTTTATAAAACAAAACTTATATTAAGAGCACACGTCGTGGACAGAATCTCGTAACTTAATAGTGGAACTAAAATGTGAAATTCAAACTTTGTTTTATAATAATTTCAAATGTACAGATCGAAGTATTGTTAATTATACAGAGATTGCTTCTCCATTAAATGCAGTTTGTTTTTCTTTTTAGACCCAAGACCAAACGACTAAAGCTTCATCCATGAGAAATCAGACGTGCCAAAAGACGAGTTTTTCGAAAATTGCATTTTTATTCATATATCCCAAAGTTCAAAAATTACAATCAAGCACAAACGATTCAGTGTGAAATATGTTACAATCTCCTGCAACACTTCTTCGTTCAGTTACTTTGAATGTAACTGAAATTAAAAGTTGATACTAATAACAGCTGTCACAAAAACCTTCTTGAAATGACTTCTGCTAGATTTTACTTTTATTTAAATTTATCTTATTTTTAGGTACAAATTATAAACCAATCGATTCAGAATTAAGTTTCGAACTAACATTTGGAACAATATTTTAATTATTTTTTTAGAAATCGTGTTATATATCGATGAGGTTTAGCAACAACATCAACTTCGCTAGTCACCAAAAAATGACTTGTCCTAAAGATTCCTTTTTTATTCATACCTGATTTATTCCTACAAGTATAAATCACCCACCATTTGATTCAGGCTGAATATTGCCACATTCTCTTAGAAATGTTTTTATATTTTTTCTACATAGAAGATATTTTGCGACAACTTTCATCAATTTTACAATTGTTTCTAAGTAACTAAACGCAAAAATATTGCAAGTGATAAAACTAGACAATTTTCGGAAATGTCGATTTTTTACCCATCAGATTTCATAATAATGCCCAAAGATTTGGGCTTCATAGCAGTGATGATACTCCACTAAATTTAGCTTGATTTTGAATACATCATGACGCTCAAAATCCTACGCTCCTACTGTAATGGAAATGGTAATGGAAAGTCTTCCTAGAGATTGTGGCAAATTTACTGAATTGATTGATTTAGCATTCATACTAGACATGTCAGACGATGATGAAGTATCAATATTTGTCGAAATCGATATTTCCAAATTTTCGATATATCGTTATCGAAAAATATCGATATTATCTATATCGATGATATATAAATTCTGCAGGAACGCCTTCAATATATGGGTTTCAGAACTAACTACAGTTCCCAACAATCTACAGTGATTCTTAATTCATATGGAATCTCGGACTCAAACAGCGAGTACAGCGGTGTTCCTAACCCGTATTCGTGATTTTTGTTGATATAATAAAATGATAAAATATAAAAAAAGCTTATTGTTAAATAATACATATATCGATCTGTCAGTCCTTTCACCAAATATAATAATTACAAGAATACATAAAAGTATATCTATGCGAAAACAAATGTGACAAAATTGATGTGACTATATTGATGTTAATCTTATCATTAACAATAATTATCGATGGTTTAAGAATTATTATATAGAACCTAAAAAGTGGAAAAATTCAAAGATTTTGAAATTCTCAAAAAACTTCTCATTGTCAGATGGCGGTTACATCACCTTTTAAATCCACTATTTTGCCGCTCTGTGACATCGTTGGATTTGGGGCCTTATAACATCATCGAATTGCTCAACTCGAAAAGTAAAACATATTTTATCTACTAAATTTCAAACCAATATAATTGAATAAAGTTCCTACAAAGTCAAGTTAGTGTATTTCTCAATATAAATTAACAAAAGCGGTATTAGTGAACCACTACGGTAGTACCCCCTTGAGTCTGATCATTAAAATTCCATGTCATTGCTACACAACATAAGTGCAAGGAAATTAAGCGTGGTATCACGACGTGGCCGTAGATTGTATATGCCATGCTTGCGGTTTCCGGATTCCTAATCTCACTCGGGGGCAAGACATCAACGGGTCCCGTTGGGTGCGGTAATTTGCTGTATCTAAATGTACGTAGAAGTGCTGTTCCACTTTTACTAACCTGCCACAATTAACCTATATTGCAGATTTACATTTATATCACCAAAGTTGCTATCGCCAATCTAGAAAATATAATATCCAATCTTTATTTCTGAGGCCGTGTAATTAAGTTAGGAAAATGGCTCATTCCCATTGATTTTTAATACACCCAAGCACATAAGAGTCGTACGGACGTATAATCAAGCAGGGGAACGCAATGAATTTGCCGTACGTGATCGAAAAAACTAATAGCCTCTAGCATCTCAATAGCCTCAGCTGCCATCGGGTTTGCGTGCATCCGCCTAATAAACTTCTTCGCTTGATGGCTGATACACGAAACCTGCAGCATCGAAGACAGAAGAACAAACACAACATAGGCTGAAGGGGCGGACTGCTTTAATGGTGGTCGAACTGAACGAATATTGCCGATACAGATGCCAATTATTTCGAGCTGTGGTCTCATGTAATATACTTAGAAGGACTTACAGAAGCACGTACACGTCTAAATGAAATTTTCTACTTAAACAGCCGTTGCCAATTGGGAATAAAGTAAATATGAAGAAAAATATTCTATTTAACAAAATTAACATTAGAATTCGCGTGCAACGCGTCAATGAGTATAGACGTACCTCTCGCTTGCTAACAGTTGTGCATAACAATGAGTGTAAAGTACAGTTAATACTTGTATTATCAGTACTTAAAACTATCAACCAATCAACATGGAAGACATAGATTTGCAGCCAGGGAAAACGCCATATACTTATATGGAAAACTCCTAAACGTGGCTGATCAAAGAAAGTCAGAGGAAATCAACAACGCAAAAAAAACACCCATACGAATTACAGGACTTACACGTAAAATTGAAGCTATGTCCCAAACCAATGAGCATTATAAACGGTTATTGGATAAACATCAGTCCGAGAAAACCCATAATAATCCCAAATCAACGCAAACATATCTTTTTCCAACATCTGTAAATCCAACCTCCATTTCCGAACACACACACACACACACACACACACCACACTCTTTCAACCATCTGCACATGGCACATCTACTGGCAACTTGCAACATCAACAAACTTATCACCCAAATGAAACACTTGCACAACAACAAACATTACACGCTTACAACACCAAGAAATACTAAAAATACACGTCTCAATACACTACACAATGCAGTAATTATACAAATATTCAGTTCTCAAATTTTTGAAAAAAGTATTAACCTTCCATAATAATGTCAAGAGCAACAGGCAAAAACACAAACCTTATAAGATTAATTACTGCTGATATAGAAAGCGTTGAGAAACTTATAAACGAATGCCGAATATTCTTTAAACACCGTAGTTATCGAGTCGTCTTATCCAACCTTCCCAATCATATTCCTCAATCATGTAGTAAAGGCTTTCCTTTTGACTAGGCCACCAGTAATTGCCGTTCTCCAAAAAAAAGAATGCGTGACATGCCAAGGTAACCGATACGTACATCTGCACATCACCTTTACTCTCTATATGTTCCGCCTGCAAAAGATCATGACGCAGGGAGCATCAAGTTTTACCATCAAATGCAACAACAAACCTACTGAAGAATTGCCACCGAGAGTGAAAACAAGAAGAATTCACGAACCTCTTACTATCCACAATTATATCCTGGCCGAATGTACCCGCGAAATTAATAATAGCGTTACTGCTTGAGTTGAACTTCTCCAAAAGCTCCGTACGCGCTTTACCGCTGACTTGAAAATAGATACCCAAGCAGTATTTTTCAGTAACAGAATGTATATCCTTATGTTCGACCTCCTGAATCTCGCTGCTTCTGAATCCGTTTGGTTACTGAGCCAAAAGACAACACCCAACAACACTCAGCAAACATTAGGCTGAATGAATAGCCTTCTCTTCACCATTACTACAATATATCTTAGCAATTCAGTTTAATTTCTATTAAAAATTTATGTTCATTTATTTTTTTTTGCTCATTTGAAATTCGAATTCTTCATTTTTACGATTATGAAATTTGTTTTATTAATTTGTAAAAAGCACGGCGGGAAGACCTTAAAGGTCGATTTCCTCAATAATATATTTATTATTATTAACATTAGCATATTCAACAATTTTCGAGTTTTATAGAGAGAACAAAATAAATATGGATAATGCAAGATAAATAAAATATTATTTTGTTGAATTGATTAATTTCCATAATTAAGCGATTAAATAATATTGAACAAATAATAATAGCGCCCACTAAATTATAAACTAAAATCGACTGTGCATATTATTCATAAATAAATAACACTGGTAAGGAAATATGCATATTTTATGTAATTCGATGGCGGTTGATTCTGCACTTACGCATTGAAAGTCTGCATGCGCGTTCCATTTTCGAGTTTGAGCTCCCTGCTGAGGTATAGAATTAATGCCGAGGTTTAATTTAAAATGAATTGATATATTCCAAACTGGTTGGTGAATTATTAAATCGTCATCATTCTCAGGTTTTTAAATAACGTAAATTTAGAACTGAAACTGCACCATGCAGCAATCGAAAACTGGTTATTATGGTAAAGCTCTTCTGCAATTTTATCTATTCTAGCGTGTGATTAATAATGTATTATTTGGAATAGTTTTATATTCTATACAAAAATACTCGCAGTATGAATAAAATGAAATAAAAATCTCTGCAACAAAGTTGAAAATTTATTCATTATTAATGAAAGCGCAGCAATGCGAATTTATCCCGTACGTGGAAACGTATTTATGCCGAGTTAATTTAATGTAGTATGCAATTTTGCGCTGGATTAATGCAACTGGCTGGAAAACGGTAGCCAGTTACAAGCCGGGAGCAATTTATTCCTGCGTTCGTGCGCATTCGCGCATTATTCATCGTCGACGCGCCCGCTTAAATTATTGTTCGTTTGCAGATCAACGCTATCAAATCATCGGCGACGGATTGTTAATCAAGAACGTGACTCGCAGTGACAGCAAAACGTTCACTTGCAAGGCATTCCAGTCCAGCACCGGCGATTTTCGCGAGCAGAAAATCCAACTGAAAGTTGAGCGTAAGTCCAATTTCTCCTCGCATTGATTTTTCTTGATATTTTCACTCGTCAGACTAATTCCTAAGTGATCTTTATTGTAAACGTAAATAGCTTATAGTAAATGTAGTTATGTAATACTCGAAACAAATTAATTCACTGCCGTCATTCAGTGCAACTTACAATTAATGAGACGAAAAGCAGAAATGGCAGAAAGGCAGCGCGAATATATCTCATTAAAACAAACTTTTAATTGAAATCTGTTCTCGCATTTAAATCTATTTGGGTATGAGTGGCGCCTTCATGCCGCCGAAAGACGATAGATGAAAGGCACTCTCGCAATTAATTAATTTCATTTGGACTTGACGAAACCGCGATTGCGAGAAGGCGTTTGAAAGGATATTAAGTTAGTGGATAGGTAATATAAGACGTTCATAAACACCAAAGTTTTAGGTATATAAAAATCCATTATTGCTTTAAATTAAATGCCATTTAAAATATAAATATTCCAAGCTATTCAATCGTTTTTCAATATTATTAGTCACATTGGAGATTAATACTATTGATAAAAAGAAGAATTCATTTATCCACCAACAGTCGAACTAAACTATTAAAAATAAAAAGCAAATAAACAAAAACACATTTTCCGGGTAGAAAGTGGTGCAAATCCATTCGCAACATTGTTTATTCGTTTATTGTTTATTCGACACTAGGGGTAGTAACCCCTCATTTGAGTTCGTTCAATTTTGTTCCAAGGAGACCCCCTGAGTTGAATCAAATGTATTTCTATGTGTGTCGCATTAAACATGGAGTCCTCTGTCGGTTCTTGATAAAACATGTTTATAATTCTATCTTAATTGAATTTATTTTTCGTTCGTGGAGATAGTTCTTTTTTTCTGTAACAAGATTTAAGTTTTGATTATCCCTAATAATAAAGGTCTTATTATTATTATTATTAACTATTATTTTATAGTTTTGTAAATGAATGTATTATTCGGATTCTTCCCGCAGTTTTTGAATCAGGTTTTAGATTTTAGGTGCGTCCGAAACGAACCTCTAAGATATAAATGTCGGTTGGTGCTTTATTCGTACCCTCAGGAAACTTTTAGGCAGCGAGCAGGAACACGACTTTTGCTCCGACTTTTGCACCGGGTAAGATGCAAGGCTGTTTTGCCAACATTAAAATTCTTCTTCTTCCTCGTTCACCCGCCTTATCGCTGAACGGGCATAGGCCAGTGGCCTGTCATTCTTCCAGAATTACTCCTGGGTAACTATCAGCATATTAATCCCTTTGGGTAGGTTGCTAGCCTCGCACAAGGTGAAGAAGACTTCTACAACAACAACCACAGATGTTAATGTGGTTGCCGGAGCGAGTAGTAGTGAAATTGTCACGACCAATACAATACAACCAAACAGAATACAGTGCATATTGTTATTAATTCATATATCGTTGTCTATGGTTTAACTATTAAAGGTCGGCTATCGTATTCTTAAGACGCAGAAGTGTCCCGCCAACCCCTTGAGGAAGCTTGTTCTTTCAATTGTGCCGTTGGAATCTTCAGAATCCCGTTTCACCCGCAGCAAAAGTCCTGCACCTCATGCAGACGAGCTGAACAGATGTGCATACGTCACCATAAACTCAGTCAGCTGCCCGTGAATATCCAACTTCCTGGTGTGTAGAAATCGTAGCACCTTGCAATTGGCGGAAACGGCGATGAACACTTTAATGCTAAAGTTGATGTGTTCCGAAAAAAAAATGCAGACTATACTGAAAAATAGACCTGTAAGCTTTTCAACGAAGTATAAATTAATAACAATAAATAATGATTTCTCTTTAAAAAGGTCATTATTTTTAGTACAATCCTCACACCTTAACATCATTTTTATAGTTTCCTTATTGTTATGTTTTTATAAATTTCCAGGAAGAAACACATAATTCTTCTTTTGGTTTAATTTATTCATATAATATTTCAAAATATATAATAAATCAAAATCAATGCACTTTAATGACTATCACTATACGCATAAGAAACGTACTCAAATAATTAAATCTCAGCAGTAACAAAAAAAGACATAAATATAACGAGGACTGTCCAGCCAATTGACGTCTCCATATGTTCGATGACTGCCGCCCACAAGGTCCGGGGATCGTATCTCGGCAGATGCGGAGTAAAATGAATTCTTCTTATTAATAGTATAAGTAAAAAACTGTGACTAATTACTTTAAAATAATGAATAGAGGTAATGACCCCAGTAGTCGATGTTCGGTAAATCAAAGAAATCATATAATTTTAAGATGATTTTACCTCACTTCATCTTATCGGTCTTATCAAAACAACTCGTAGATTTATTAATACTTGGCAAATTGATTAATAATAATCTATATTGAAGCAATATTCAAACTTTAAAATATGTTTGGTTTCCTGAACAGACAAACCATCTTTTAAGAATCCTGTCTATGCGAAAAGCGAGGACGCTTGGGGATTCATCGGCAGTCATGTCAATCTCACATGTGAAGTGGACGCCGAACCGCCCCCATTATTCGAGTGGTTTTGGAGAAAACAAAAAATCCACGAGCACGTATTAAATATCAGTTCGCATAAGTCTATTTTACAGGTAAATATTTACATTTTTTAACACCTAATGTGACCATAGTATATTGCACAACGAGCATGCAATGCTAAACATTATTTACGAGTATGAACAGTTTTGATACGAGCCGAAGGCGAGTGCTGCTAGTGAATAGTGTGCATTTCATTCGAGTTGTTCACAATACTTTTTCTGGGACTATTATGTGTGACAATAATAATGATGTTAATTAGCACAGAAGTTACACAAACTTTTATGAATGTTTTACAAATTAGTTTATTTTCGTACTATGTACATTTCGCCGCAAGGCATCATCAGGTACAGGCCTGTTACAATCGCAATTCGCGTATTTATACAAGCATATATTTAAACTGGGGGTACAATATTGCGGGTAAGGGTAGAGCTTAATATAATCGCTGCAATTACCTGGTAAACACCTGAGTAGAGTAATCGGTCATTAGGAGTTTTTAATTTAGAATTGGTTAATTGTTTGATAGAATTAGCGACTATGTACAACGCTAATTCTAACAAACGATTAACCAATTCTAAATTATAAACTCCCAATGACCGATTACTCTACTCAGGTGTTTACCAGGTAAATTGCACGAATACGCGATTGTAACAGGCCAGTACCTGATGATGCCTTGCGGCGAAATGTACATTGTACGAAAATAAACTAATTTGTAAAACATTGATAAAAGTTTGTGTAACTTCTGCGCTAATTATTTAAAATGTTTTACCAACAACCGACAGTGAATTCCATCAATAATAATGATGTTCTTTATTTTTTATTTTATTTTAGCTGATGAGCCTTAATTTCCTGAACGAATCTTACATAAATAGTAGAATTAAAGTATTGAATTGAGAAGCCGTTTCATCCATGGCCTACCGCGTTTATTTTGTCGCAGTCGGCGCGACTGGTCTTGGGCACGGATTCGATGCAAAGCAATGCAACGCTGTTTTATTATAGGAACATAACCGCATTGTTTTTTTAGCAAAGAAGTAGGCCATGAAAAAATGTTACATATGTTTGACCGAAATGCATTCATCTTCCAGCGATGTTATCATCAGCAGTACATTGTGCTTAATGAAAATCGTTAATTTAGTGTGCATATTACAAAACGAGAGTGGAAAAATATATTTATGTTGGTGAACGCAATGCTATGTTGATTATTTATTAATATCTCAGTTGCGTTTCAAGCAAAACATGTTTGCATTTGCCATGGCAAATGCAAACTAAGACGATTATATCGGTTGAACTGCTACAACAAACATTGTGCTCCTGTTAAAATTCAGCGTACTTCAATTAAGCTTAGAGACTCTCCAGTTTTCGCGTGTCTATTTGTAAGGTGGAAGTATAGTGAAATATTACACGTCTAAATACTGCACTAAACGGGCAGATTAAATCTAATTTTACTTAAATTCAATTAAAATAGGAAAAGCTTTCAGACAAAGCGGATTTTCCTAATTGAGATTCTATGTAATCAAAATTTTACATTACTCTTAAATAATTATGACGGACATCTGCAAAAATATTTTACGAGAGAATGAGCAAATAATTTACCAAACTGGGTGATTTGTCAAGATAAAGTACCAAGGACTTTTTCTACACAATATGAACATATTTCTTTGTGATGGTACTAAAATTTACATTTTTCTGAAAGCCTTTGTGGTCACAATTTTTGGTAAACATAAATATTTTAAATATAATAGGAAGCTAAGATGAGACTGTGATAGATACTAAAATACTCTGATCATGCATCATTTTTATGGACTTGCGGATTTACAAGCTGAACATTTTTTAAAGATACACATAAAAGATGCATCCAGATTGGGCAACTACATGTGCAAGGTAAGAAATAAAATTGGAACGCTGGAGAAAATCTTCCAGCTGCAGCAAGGCATCCAGGCGGCGCCGCCCGACTTTATCGAACTGCGTGGACAGAATGCTGATCTCTTGGATATTGGCATTCATGCAGCCAAAAATGCAACGCCCCTCCCGTTCCCACAAAATCCATTTGGATATCGGGTGGAATACAGGCCCAAACATGAGAAGCGTTGGAGATTTATAGATTTTGATATTAATGAAGGTAATTATTTGTTAATTTACATGTATGCATGCACCACATATTTTATTTGTATTCAACCCCTGTATTGACATACTAATATTGATATACTAATACTGCAAAATATTGAAGAATTATGTCAATGTCAATTATGTCAATTATGTCATTTTTTCTCGTTATTACTATTATTACGTTATTACTATATTAAATGATAATTTTCTCAAATTGTAAGACAAACTTTAACTGGACTGATCGGAAATTAAACTTAGCTCCAAAAATGTGTGAACATTTCTTATGGGAGCTTAAATCATCCAGGTCAATACTCCGAAAATAGAAGAGATTGCCTGTGACGGTGCATGTCGCAGTAAGAACACATTTTCGCACTGACTTACCTAGAATGACGTATTCTGACCCAATCATTATATAATAAACCTAGTATGGTTATTTTTTAAATGCTGCACTTTTCTAGTTTTCCAAATAATTATCTGGGAAACTAGATCTGTTTATGGCCAGTTATGTATAAATTATAGCGGACGCCCCACAGGCCGCCAAGGACTTTTGGTATGTTTTACAAGTATCTTCTTGTATAGTCGAGTAAATTGAATTAATATATCGCCTTATATGCGGGCATATGGAAAATTAGAAACTTTGTTTGCCTCAAAAATCACGGACTTGTACATTTGTTTTGATCTTGGTGATCTAAACAACAAATCACTGTGTTACATTTAAAAATACACCAGGAATGTTCACATTATTTTGTATCTAGCTATTATAATTAACTTCTGAGCGGCTTTGCCTGCTGTTTTCTGAACCACAGAAATAACTATATCCGTACTATTCGTTAATTTTCAAAGATATATAAAAATAGATTAAAACCCTCATAATTCTAAGTATTGATTCATATCCTTACGTAAAGTTTACTACGTCTTGCTGATAAATTGCACCCATATGTTTGACATAACAACTCAACGAATTGACGCCAAACGCAACACTGGCGTAAATATTTGTACACAACCACCCCCAAAGTACCTGTTTGATTCGTGCTTGCCACTCCTTCGAAAAGGAAAGCAGCAAACACTGACATAATACTGAAAAAAAGAACCTCACGCCGCCTATCAATAATTAATCCCCTTTTTTGCTGGTGACGACATGGAGTAATAAATATCCGCCATACATGTCACATAAAACCACCATTAATCAATCAAATAACATTTTACTACGTTTATGAATAGCACCATGGTGATTCAAAATTGATGAAAGTCATTTCTCGTGTTCTTTTCGCGCGTGCAAGATTAATGTGCGTAATTTGCGACGCAAGCACGTCGGCGGCGCGAAGAAGTAATGCAAATTAGTAGATTGGAAACTGTCCCAACACAGTACAGCAATAATTGAATTTACAAGAAGCGAATTATAAGGCGGTGGCGGCGATGCTGCCGCTCTCCCCGCCACTGCCGAGTTCATTATGTCGGTTTGTTTGAATAAACTGGAAATTAGTTGCGGAAACTTTGTGGCGAGAAAGTTATGAAAGAACAAGATGGAACTAATTAGCTTTATGTAAATCCTTTTCATTCTCCCTTTTTTACTCACTAATTTTGAGGATTAAGAACTTTCGGGGCGAGTAGTGACATGCACTTCTTAAAACTTTTCGCTCCTCTTTAGTTTTTCTTGAAGATAAACAAAGATAGATAGATAACAATGTGACGGGCGTGATTTTGGTATATTTCGAAGAGTATTGGCTAGTTTATTACTTGTTAATTCTTATATAAATAAAAATGATGAATCTGCTTTTGATCATAACACTCTGATTATATTAATACTTTGTTCTTGATCTTTAATGAGATAGTCAACATCAACTTCCTTCTGAGTATTGTCAAGTTGTTGCAATTGCTTTCCAATAGTTTATTGTAATTGATACAATTTATCATTATTTTTAATAATTCATTTTTTATGTATCAAAACATATTTTAAACGTTAATTCTATGTTTTCCTTCGACTTGTGTGTATATTAATAAGTATGGAACTCTTGCTGAACCTGAAAGTGGCGACGATGATGATAAAAACAAACCCAACACGCAGTCAAAGCAATACTCGCATACATGACCGAGTCGCTAATTTTATATTTAAAAAAACTTAAAAAATTAAATGACTCAAGATAAACCAAAACACACATAAAACCGAAAAGTTAAAATCGGATTGCGAGTTTCTGATATAGACGTCGTCAGAAATTGTAACACTCTCGACTCGCAATCACCAGTTTACCTCCCAAAGCAAGTCTCCTATAGATGTTTTCCGTCTAAAATCAGTAATAGCTGTTTGTGTTTGTAATTGATACAGGATCGTTTACTATTGTAATTTTACTTATTGTTTTCCGATCAATACATGACGAAATGTCCAGCTTTGATTGTAATATTTGTGTCTGTGTCATTGCTATTTCAGAAAACAGCTATCCTCTGCAGAATTTGCATCACAATACCGAATATGAAGTGCGGGCGGCAACGCATAACATCGGTGGCTTCAGTACGTACACGAACACGTCGACCTTTCGCACGCTGACGTCGCAGGCGGACACCGGCGCCGCCACCACCGCCAGCACGTCGCGGATGCTAATTATTTGCGCGTCGAGCATCTCCACTCTGCTGGCGCTCACCGTTACCGCCGCCGCCGTCGGCGAGCCACCCCACTCGCGCTCCTTGTAATACGCTGCGGGCTCAACACATCGCTGTCACCGTCGCCGCCGTCACCGCCGTCAACAACCGCCCCCGGTTTCCGCACGCACTTCCCACTCGATACTCCCGTACACCTAATCTATCTATGATCGAATATTCATTGTGACGTTGCGACAACGCTGGCGCCGTTGTGCAGCCGATGTTGTGCATTAATTTCATTAACGCTAGAGTGTGCTTGCGACGACGGATAATGATATGCGCATTGCCGACACGGGCCAGGATGTAAACTGCGAAAACAGCAAAACGGCAAAGTGCGCCCGCGAGGACGTGGAACATTGTTATACAACGTACTATTCGCCGCAAAATCACACGAGGAAAATGCACTGAAAATGATGATAATAATTGTATATTGGTTTCCTATTCGTTTACGAATCATTCCGAAACGTTTTTGGGAAAAATGGAAAAAGTTTAGGCCGATATTTTTTGCATGTTGATATTTAGGATTATTATATAGACATTTCTATCGTTGCGTTTTAGGTGTATTTGGAGCCAAAGGAAGTCGATACTTATAACAAGAATCGTAATTACATAGGTGCAATGCATAAACGTTAGGAATAGTCACGAAATTACTGATCATAATCAATCATACAGAATTTCAACTATGCAAATACTATTACAGTCGAATTCATATATATCTTCAATGTGTTTTATATCGGAATAAAATTGTTTTCTTTTATAGTTACATTACATCAACAAATTGAAACTTCAACTCAGCCTAACATTTCCTAACCTGCTTAAATCATAACACAACATAATCCACAGATAAAAAACAACTTCTGTAACGAAATTTGACCAAACCCCGATTAATCTACTTAGCCCTACCTAATATAATCTTTTCTAATGTACGAAACAAATTTAACTAAAACCTTCTCTGGGCCTAACCAAAGTTGAAAAAATCTACAATAGCTTAATCATGTTCACTTGTTCATAGACAATGCCCTCAACAAAATCACAACATAAAGACTTCACATGTTTAATTACAAAAAAATATCGATATTGTAGTAAAATCCCAAAGAGTATATAACAATGTTTAATATAAAAAATACGATAAAATGAAATGACTGTTACATTTAATAGCTTTTATCTAAAAAATAATATAAATTACTATAAAGTAACAACTCCAGGTTATAAAGACCTATTAAAAAACCCTTTGTATGGGAGATTTCTTTCATATAACATTACAGTATTATATTAGTATGGTCATAAAACTATTCTCTTAAAAAGCCTGTGAACACATAAAGTTTAAAAGAATGTAAACACGACGCTATATTTCATGATGCGCCACAAGAACCACGGAACTACCAAACTTCAATTACTAATTCATCCATCACTTGGTTTTATCACTCCAACGGCGTAGTTAAAAATGATAGATTATGACAGTCGGATCATTAGTGATTTGCTGGCAGTTTGAAATCAATAAATTTGTTAGAAACACGACGGGAATGCAACCCAAATACGGTATAATACTGTAATGTTGCTAAGTGTAACAAATTCGATGCATCCTAATATATCAATTAACACAGCCCCAATACAACCACGAAATGTCGAGACAAAACAAATTCATGAACGTATCATTAATGCGCGCCAAAAAAGTTTATGACAAATGGAATCGTTACTTGTGTTCAAGACGCATATTCCGCTTGTACATGAACTAAATATGATATATAAATAAGTATAACCATTGTATGTAATATAAAGTGTCCAAATATGAAATAAAGTGGATGAGTTTAATTCTGAGGTTTCTATTGGCCATTTCCCCATTATCTTGGTCATTCAATGTATGATAGCTAGCCGAATTTTATCCCATCTGCAATAAAACATTCATTAGTGATAGAATATCGGTTTATTCGCTTGTCAATTTTAATTCTCTGCACTTGAGACTTTTCCGTTCACTGATAAGTTGTTCGTATGGCGCAGTCCGCTTTACTACTGCACGATAATCAGGTGCCGATACGACGCCGCACAGAGGTTTGAAGAGACTGTAATTCGCCAGAAACATTTGCGCACGCGCTCGCGTTGAACGCGCACTCGATTTGTTTAGTTTGAGGCACAGTTTAACGTACATTTTTAGTATATTAAATATTAAGCTATCAACATGGAACAAGGGGTAGAATATTCCTCAACTCTGCTACTTCAACCTGATAAGATATTATCCCGATCCGTTCATAATAAATCAGTCATTTATCGAGTTTTAAGAGACAATTTTTTGAAAACCTTATTCTCAGCTTCAATGTGGATTTTCCACCCTTATAGATTATCTGGGATAGTTGCCATATGTAACAAATTGTTCCTTGTTTCATGTACTTTCATACAGCATAAACATGTTCCTGATTATTATACTAGGAATTCCGATTTCGCCGTATTTATAATTGAAAATATGATTTCATATAGGTTCACATACAGATAAACAAACTATTGAATTTGAAAATGCGTTCAGTCTTGCCTTACGATTAATTTCCGTCATACTAATTACCGAAATTTTTCGATTATGGCAGTAGGAATATCACATTTAAAAAAGAATATAAAATATAAAATAATATAAAAAGAAAAAATACATATCACAAGTTTGCATATGTAACTTCCTAGTAACTGCGATATAAATATAAATATCGAGATACAAATATAGAGATATTGATATCGGCATTAGCAGTGAGAGTGACGCACGCATAATTCAGGGGTGTAAAATGGTGAGTAAATATTTCAGCATTAAATAATTTTTAATAGTAATAAAATGTAAGAATATCCCTTGAATTTCATGGAAACCAATAAATTGAACTATGGTTTCAATTCAAATCCGGCGAAATCGAAATTCCCAGTACAATAATCAAGAACATGTTTATACCATTGAAGAGAACATGAAATAAGGAACAACTTAATACATATGTCAACTGCCCCCGATAACGGATAAGGGTGGCAAACCCAAATTGAAGTTGAACACGAGGTTTTCAAAAAAGTATGTCTCGTAAAACTCTGACTGACTCTGACTGACTTATCATGAACGGATCTGGATAATATTCAAATAAATTGAAGTAGAAGAGTTGGGGAATATTTTACCACTTATTTCATGTTAATAGCTTAGCATTTAATATACTTACGGTATTTTAAACCGAGCCTCAAAATGAGCAAATCGAGCGCGCATTGGACGCCATCGAGCGTAAATATTTATGGTGGATGAGCTCAAAGTGTTAGCAATCACCAAAGTCAACTATGAACGAAAAGATCAGCAAAAGATCAAAGATTTCAAACCTATATGGATTCTCCTACCTCATGAAACTGGTAGTATACCTACATTCGCCAGACACTAATATTTTGTCTATTCGTTTTGGAAAAATGCCTGAAAATGTATTGTAATAAAATTCTAATATGTTCAAATACTATTAATTAATATCAATTTATAATTAATATTCTATAGGTCGACTATTTAGCTGGTAACCTGTTGCTTTTATATAATAATTACATGTTCTTATTATTAAAGAGAAACAAAAAAGATAAACAGACACATTCGTTACTGTAATTTTCTTTTCTTAGCAAACTTTTTCAGTATTTTCGCTAATAAATCATAAACATTTTGAAGACGTTAAAGAAGATATATCCCTGCATCATCCAACAAACACGCAACATGTGCACCCCCGTGAATGTTATCAATGTTAATAAGATTGCGTGCTACGGGGTGGAATGCCTCCAAGGAATGCCGGCGACAATTGAACAGATGTGACTCCGACACAGACAAATTTGCATGTTTTTTGCAAATAAAGCACGAAATAAAATCATCGGCAACAAAAAATGAAGAAACATCACAGTGTCATTACAAATATTAACATTTTTTGCTGTTTTTCCTGAGTATTCTGCCCGAATACTTTCCTGTGATTATGTAATTTTCTATATATTTTATATTCAAACGTTCATACTTGGGAAGATCACGCCAAAATGGTGGAATTTATTGTGAGTTATGCTCGGTGAATACTAAGGCGAGATGTCTACAGCCCCATCGAGATCGACATATCAATTGAGGGACGCTTTGCGACGTGTTCATCCACTCGTGCGATGTATATTTTTAGCGAAAAAAAAAATCAAGGTTTGGATTCGGCACGCATAATTTCATGCCATTTGTAGAAGTTTGCGACGCGATCGTCATTTCGAGCGTATAACAAGGCGATGCGACGGTTCGTGACGATTTTTTTTCTTGCAGCCATAAAGCAGCAAAGAAATAAATCCAATTTGATGAGGCATGTTTTTCAAGTGCCAATATTTATTGAAGCTCCAAAAGATATTTCATGTATCATACGTTCACAAATTTATAATTTGAATGTGTTTTTAGGAAATTTTTGCTAAAAGTAAAGTAAAAGTCATTTGTTGATTACCAATTCAATGTGTAATGTATATAACTAATATTAATGTACTAATTATTGCGAACGGTGTCAAAGGTTTTTTGTCATCTTCTTTATGACTTATTTTTTGTAATCATTCTTAGTTTATGTGTACGGTTTATGTCATAGATTTTTATAAATACTGTGGCTGCATTTATGTGAGGCGCCACGTTTTGTCTTAAGTAAACACTTATGCGGCTGGAGATTGTCCAGGTTTGGGATTTTTCCAAAGAATCCATTTACGCGATCGACGAGTGACGA
>JAODAC010026222.1:0-16597 GCA_027575185.1 Mimaenictus wilsoni
CGCGATAAAATGTCTGTTTTAAAGTAAAAGTCAGTGTAGGGTGATGTAGTTAGTTAGATTGCGCAAATTGATTTAAAGTAATGATATTAACTTCAAAGTGTTTTTTTTACAACAAAACATGTTTAGTATGGTGGTTGTCAGTTTCGAATCGCGAAACATGACATACAACAATTAATCAACTAAAAGTTATGTGAACATATTAAATATGACAATAGTTAAATTTATTATATTACATAATACTGTATGCGTACTGGAACATGTATTTTTTTGTTGGTATATTTTTTTATATGAATTTTCCCGTAATTTGAAAATTCGTATAAATTGATGATTGATCAATTGATATTGGTGTAGTGTGTTTTAACAGAACATTGTTAGTTCTTGAACTGAACATTTAATTTTTAATGTATTAATTAGATTATACATTTTCACCAAAAATTAGTCAAATATTAAAAAGATATAGATTCTCCGAACAAGCTGAAAGTGGAATAAAATAACAGAGGATATTCTCTATGAGAAAATGTAAAAAAACCAGAAAAAGATGAATAGTTTTCGAGACAACAACAAAAACAATACATTAATTTTAAACTGAATTATCTAGGAAGTTTAACATTATTTTGGGGGTGTCTTTGTATTTTCCCATTTAAAATGTTGTTTTCTTTCAAATAAGACCATTTTGCACTGATCGGAAATATTTTATCTTTTTCACCAAAAATTAGTCAATTATGCTAACCCCTTGACTGATTTTAGGAAGAAAAAGATAAAGTTTAAGTCTATAAAGATAAAGTCTATGAAAATGTTTAACAGTTTTCTACAATATCTGGTACAAATAAATTATATTACAATGAAAGTCCCTCTCACATTTAAGAAGTTTTATTATTTTCTTTCCATTGTACGAATTGAAACATGTATCAAACCTTCAATTCGTACAATTACATTTAAAACATTGAAATCTTCTTCTCTGTACGTTATAGACCAGGGGTGGGCAAATATTTTGATGGTCGAGCCACATTGCAGATGAAAATTTAACCACGGGTCAAATATTTTTTTTCCATTTAATTTTAAGTATAGTTTTTGCTAAGGCTGTCGGATCATATATTTTAGATTACCCCCGGTGGTAATTAATGCATTGTTTTTGTTATTTTCTCGAAAACTCTTCAACTTTTTCTTGATTTTAAACTAATATTTGTGTTTTTAATAATAATATATACAATGCTTCGCGGGCCAGACAAAATTCTACCGCGAGCCACTCTTTGCCCGGACCTGTTATAGATTATGAGTATGAAGATCTGATCATTTTAATCCCTAAAAAATCGCCTAAGTGGTGTAGTGGTAGAGTCGATGAATCCGATGGATATTTATATAGAAATCGATTAATGTAATTGGGTATAAAATTTTAGTACAGTTATATAGCAATAAAACGTTAAACTGCCACTGGTAATAATTCACACTTTCCCAAAATCAGTGAGTAATGGCACACGCTTAACATAATCCCCACTTAAAATACATTCGATCGAATAAACAATTAAACTGATTGAAATATTTGCGTGCAATTCTGCACCGTATGGCTAAATATTTATCCTCGGAGCATTTTAAAATTCATTTCGCGCACATTCTACAGTTGTGAATCATTCGACAAGGTAGCATGGATTAATGCGACTGGAACTTTCCCAAGCAAACAAAGTCCACCTATACCCATCCGCGTAATACTCTCTATTTAAGTTTTTCGTTTATATATTTTTTAATCCTTCACCTCAATGTCACCGATATACAATTTTATTTTGCGTTTATTTTCGTGAGAGCAATCAAATAAATTGGCAAATAATTTGCTAATCGTAAGATAAATAAATATATCGTAAAGCTAGCCAATTTCAAATAAACTTGAATTTTTACTATAATTGTATGCAAAATAAAATCACAGCAGTGCTTATTTACTTTTGTCTCATACTTTACTCTGTCTCATACAAATACTCTTGTTGATAGGAATTCTAATTTTCAGCAATAAAATAGGTAATTTGAAGATTATAATTAAGTACGTGGGAGTTGCTTGGAGTTTGTTCTAGGAAATTACGATGGTGTTTGTTTTATTCAGGGATGAAAGTATAAAATGCTTTGAAGAAATGTTGCGTGAACAAAAAACAGATTTACATACTTTTTTTTCGATTAAATTGTAAATAATAACACGTTATTCATTGTTGGGAAGATAAACACGAAGATTCTAAAGAAGAAATTGTTTTTCCAATGTTAATAAGAAATATGATTTTCATTTTTTACCGGAACATGATTAGGCTTTTAAGTATATTTTCTGGGCGCTGCGCTGTTCCTGTTTATTTTCCTTGATTTTGTTTTTTTTATGAAATGTTTTGAGCAAATTTAAAATTATCATTCTTAGACATTCAAGAAAAAATATATACCGTAGACTCCGCTTAATCTCGACACCCTTTTTCTGAAAAGATTTTAGGGCGAACTAAAAACGTGAAAGCGGTGTGTCGAAAATGGAAGGGGCGGGAGGTAATTGGGACTTAGGGGACTGTCACACCGGCGGCGTCGCCTCGCTTCGTCGAGCTTCGAATTTCGAAGCCCGATGCGTTCACATAGCGAGCGCACTTCGGCTTCGAATTTGGACGGCACCTACCCGTCGGGACGGGACCATTCTGAAGTGTCGTTGATATATTTGTGAACTTTGTACTGACACTACACACGGCAACACATTTTAAGGCACCGCAAATACAAAGATTACATATTTTTATAATGGAATGGAGCGGATGTGGCAAATGTTTATTAAATGCTCAATTTCAAATATTCTGCAGAGTAAATATGATCTCGAATAACCAGTATTCAAGCTGAAGAACCAAGTAGAATTGACGAGATGAAAACTAGTGTGGTTTATAACGAAATTTTGGACGGAGGGGTTGTTGTTGCCACGTTCTCATTGGTGGAGAAAAATGTGCGGATGTGATAGCAAATATTACAAGAAAAGTATCTGTAGAAAGTAAGAAGGTTTTACGACTGGAAAATAACGGATTACTGAAAGAAAAAAACGATTCTGTATGAATCGTCAAGTCGAAATTGGTTGAAATCTACTGAATGGACCTGACTAGACAATGATGTTTCAAATACATGAAAGTAACATTTATAGGGAGCAATTATTAAAATGAAAATAAATGTGCAAATATCGCTTTGGTGCGCCCTTGTGTCGGCATCGCTAACTAGTATTATTAAATGAAATAATTGCATTCCTGCCAACTCCGAAAATTTCAAATACCCTTGTTTCGAAAGAATGCCCAATCAAACCGAAACGGATTATAGTGCAAATTGTTTATAATCCACCAATCCACAAAACTGCGCTTGTTTTGATTCCAAAGTGAAGCAGGAAATTTGCTTTGGGCGGCACCCATTTGAGAAATGTTTTGTTCTTGTCAAAAAATCCGGATCGGTGAAGGCGGGCTGAATATTCTACGTATTTTAAAAATAACTGTATGGCGAAATTCCAGCCTCGCGGAGGTTAGACATAAATCTGTTGCACGCGAATGTTTACATGCTGAGTAATTATTTATGACACATTGTGCGATGCGTAAAATTGGGATGAATAATTTCGTTTACATTGATTCAACGCGAAAGATGAGGCAAGTTATTTTACAATAAAATTGCATCAAAATGTGAAAATGACGGGTCGTTGAGTTTAAGTCGTAAAATTTATTAAATTAAACAAGTGAAATATGCGATTTCATACTTTATTGTTCACTGCCATTTGAATTACTGAGGTTATTAATATTGGGTTTTATCGAAAAATCTGACTGGCACAGGAAAAGTCAAACGATTTATGCAAATCTGTGCAGTTAAGTATAATTTAAGTTGCTTTAACTTGATGTAATATTAATAGGATTTTCTTTAAAATTTCTATTCGCGCGCTTGGAGAGTATACTGGTTAATGCGAGTCGAGTTTAGGCGGCGTATAGCCCAGAAACTAACAATACGATTTTATCATTTCTGATTCTTAAATGTGTATATTGTTTCCACTTGGGAGATAGGCTATTTTTTATTTTTGCTATTTTTTAATTTAACCCTTCCACGTACAGTTTTCCCTCGGAAACTTTACATGTACCACTACAGTACCATAAAACTACGAATTGTAAGCAGATTAGGAGAAAATTCTAAACGTATAGTTTCATTGGGAAACCAGTAAGCCTGAAAAAGTTAATATTTCGTAGTGTTACGAAATCGAAATGCCCTGTTGAAATGACATTTCTAAAACTTGTTTTGTTTTCTGCAAACTCGGAAGTGTCATAATTAATTTACGTCCTCTATTTTCAAACGTAAACGCAAAAGAAACAATGACGATGCTGAAGTTCTTAATCCCCTGTTAAAGCCAGCCTGCCGGAGTCCTAATTGTTTAATTAAATCCTCCTCGAACACGAAGAACAGCGAGTTAATCAACGCACGGAAATTGCACAACTCGACGCAAAAGTGATTTTCGTTGGCGGAGCGGAGCACAATAATATGCTCGCTGTGCGTTGGTGGCAGTTGCGTCTTTTTTCCCTGCAATTATTTGCAAGCGCTGCATGCCATTTGGAATTCTTGCCAACTTGGTCTGTTAAGTGGTACAAGTGTCTTCCTTTGCAAATGTCAACTGTCGGAAGTGAAGGAAGTAGACGTGGTCTATATTTTGTTTAATTAGTGATGCCGACGGCGACGTTGCAGTAAAATAAAGTTATTGGAAGGACGAACATGAGAAACAAAGAGAGTAAGAGTTGTGGATAGTGAGAGAAGATAGAACAATTTCGGAGTAAAAGCGAGTTTCTGTAAGTGTTGCGATTGTCTGCTGAGTAATTTCGACTAAGAAACGTGTGGTTCTAGGAAGTTTAATTTTAAGTTTGTTTCACAATCTAATGATTAAAGATATTGTTAGCTTAGTAATACTTCAAGATTCTGCGCTAAGTTTCGTGATATGTTAGTAAGGATATGTTTCAAAATGTTAGTTTTGGGTAGTGTTTTTTTGGAAACGTTACAAACGTTGTTGTTTGATAAAATGGTTTACTTTATTTTACAAACTATTAAAGAAACCTGCACCAACTATCTATTTGTACGAGTTTGTGAACAATCTTCAAATATGTCCAGAAATAATCTCTGGAAAATCAATCCTCATATAAGGCAGTGATCGGTAACCAAAGACCCGCGGGTCACTGCTTGACCCATTTACTAATAGGGACAGATTCAATTTTGGTTCCGTAAAAACCTAAAACACTGAAACAAAATGGCAATATCACTATCCGAAATATCCCTTTAATAATCGCCTTAAGATAGATTTTGATTCCTAGAGAAAAAGGTTGCCTGCTCATAGCAGGGATGAGCAACCTGCTGAATGTAAAGGGCGTAAAGAATTCCACGCCCAAGAGGGAGTGACCGGACGTGGATATCTACATCTCCAAAGAAATTCTGAATTTTTAATGGCCCGATTATAAAAAGGTTGCTCACCTGGAAGAACTAATTTAACTTAGAAGGTAGGTAATCTTACTACAAGAGATTCTTCCGATAACTATAATAAGAAAATCGCAAATTCGAAATCATAACATGCCATTTTGACACTTTTAAAGAATATATAGAGAGAAGGCCCGTCCGGGTAGCTTGGTGGGTAGTACCTTAGCGTATCACGCCGGCGGACGAGGTGCAAGTCCTCGGGGCGGACATCACACAGTGGGATTATTTTTCACACATCACTTCACACCCTCACCCGTGCACACACTCACACACTACTTCAAACATTCAACTTTAACACAACATTTAACTTCAAACAATCAACTTCACACAACATTCTACAGCCATCTGTAACTCACTACCAGAGCTACATTAAACAACAACACGTCAACAATTCACACCACCAACAAAAAATTGTATAAATACTTATATATATGAATTGTAAACAAAAAAAAACAATAACAAACAACAAAAAAGTAAAATAGAACATATTAAGTCGGAAAGACCCACAGAGGTCGATAGACGTTAAAATATGTGATATTATATTATTATAGAGAGAAGTTAGGAAAGGCATAGAAGAGCGTAGTATAGTTTCGCAAGTTCAAGATATTCCCCCACCACTAAATTTCGAAAGAAGTTATTTTGACATATTTTCGAATTGATATACTTCATTTGGTCATGAGAGAGTTAGGAGTTTCTGAAAATGTTCTACGAAATACCTACTTTAATCCTTGAAAGTACAAAATCCCGATACAAGAAATTTGTATGTTGAGTTTGATAAGAAAATCGCCAATACGAAAGATATCAGCGGATTTTCATTCTTTCACAATTTTAAAAGAATAGAGAATAGAAATAGTATAGAAAAGCAGCCAAATATTTGTTAATATTTATTATTTTTTATTTTAGTTTTAAAAGTCCATAAAAGTCAGTAATCTATGAAAAATGACGATCAGACGCCGTATCTGACATGAAATGTCATTCTTGCAAACATTTGAATAAAGACTATTAAAAATATAAATCAGCAAGAAGAAGAAGAAGAAAGACTATTAAAAATAAATTCATTAAAACGCTTAAAATGAAATAGCCGGACTCTAAGAAGAGTTAATGATATTCCCCGATGAATTGTAACACATATACCATTTTTGAAGAAACTTCGTTCAAACTGCGTTTTCTTGAAACATGCAGGAAAAAGACGAAAAGGAAGCGGGTGTTACAACCGGCGGCATACATGATGAAAAGAAAGAAGTAACGTCTTGTATTTGCACATTATTCTAAAACAGTTGTAAATTCGTATGTATTTTTGACAGGACACAAGATGGTTAAGCGCATCTGATCTGATCCTACTGAATCTCTCCAGGCATTATGCAATGGAGGATTACAAAATGTACGCGTTGCCAAATGACGCTGAAACACCGAACTTCTTCCAGATATTCTTGGCGTACGTGGTGGTGGTGATTCCGATAAGTTACATGGAGGTCGTCCTTGGGCAATATACGAGCACGGGCATCTTCCATATTCACAATCTGATGCCCATTGCAGAGGGTATGAGTTACACGTATGCACTGCAGGCGTTCGCTACTACAACACTGATGGTAATGCTGATGGGGCAGTTTCTAACTTTCGCGTATTTATCGTTCATCACCCTCATTAATGCAGCGGAGATGCATTGGCTAACTTGTCCTCAGGATTTGACAAATATTTGCTTTTCCTCTTTGGTGGAATGTACTGGGGATCTTCCGTGCATTAATGAAACCCGACATTTGTCTTCGTATGTCTATTGGGTGTAAGTTCTTGTGATTTGTAGTATTTAGTAATGGAGTTAACCGGCACTTAGGTGATGATTGGATGCTAGGAATTGATTTAATTGCACCGTTTATTTAAAGGTAGGCACAAAACTGGCGAATATACAACAAGAAATAAAGAAAATAATCGCGAGGAAAGTCGAATTCCTCGAGGCTAAGGAAATAGAGTAGAAGTAGGGTAGGTCAGGTCGAAGAAATACGGCAGCGAAAGAAGAACATGAAATGATTAGTTGAGATTAGCTGGAAGAGAAAGTTTACCTGCTGGTATGAAATGAAAGCATAATCAGACTTATGCTTTATTTTTCTTGCAAAATAAGGGATTTTCTCTTTACATAATATATAGTTCCTTAATCCGACAGTAAAATAACATCCAATTTTTAGACAATTTCAAGATGTTTTATCAAAAGATCATTTTCTATTGATAAAACATTTAGAGGACCAGAGTCCGACAGTATTGCGTTGCGGTCAAAGGGTGGAACTAAAATATGAAATTCAAATTTTGATTTAAAATAATTTCTAATATGCAAATCGTAGAATTCTCATTCATACAATAATTCATTCTCCATTAAATGTAGTTAAATAAAAGATAGTTTAATCATTGGGAAATCTAACGTTCAAAAATTTAAGATTTCCGAAAAATTAAAATCATGTTAAAGTTGTTAAATATTTTCATATTTCCCATAATTCTAGGATTATAAATCATATACCATTCGATTCAGAGTAAAATGTGCTACAAACTCCTCTAAGACTTTTACATTTACTTACTTAGAACCGATATTGTAGTTGATGAAAGTTATTAATGTTAAATATAATAACTGTTATTTTCGCAACCAAACAATGAGTTGAAATGACTTGTCCCAAAGATTGGCCTTTTATTTATATGTTTATTTTATGTGCTAGCGACTCATATGCCCAATTACATTGAAAAAGAATTGAATAGAGCTAATGACCATAGCAGTCGATGCTCGGTAAAATCAAACAAAACATTGTTTTTCTTGAGAGCGATGTTATCGGAAGCTGAAGTTGAGTTTAATGTCGTCAGCACTAAAACTACATTTACGAGGGAAACAGTCACTGCAAGAATGAGGATTCTAAGATTTGCATATTTGAAATGAAAAAACAAAGTATGCATGACATATTTCAGTTCTACCTTTTTCCAAAACAATGGTTGTTTCTATTTCTTGATTAAAATAATTAGAAAACTTAATAATTACATTTTTGTCTGGTCTACTGGTTACCTACTATCTCCGATACATCGAGTGTGACTTGAGGCTTGAATTATGCCAGAGTATTTTGAACAATTAATACAGTAACAACAGTCTGAGCGCCATAGTAGCAAAACTAGGAAACTCTTAATGAACTTAAGTTCAATATGGTGCATGTTTTCTTAGGTGCAACAGACGATCATCTGATTGTTAGGTTATCAGAAACTTCATCAGACTATGTTAATTTACATTTAAGTTTGTTAGACTGCACGCTATCTAGGTATAGAGGTTATGTATGTAAAAAAGAGCGAATATTTGATTTGTTCCGTGTTGAATTTTGGATTAAATTTTTATATATGCATGATGCATGTTGAAAAGTTTACAGCCACTCGTAAACACGATTTTTCCATTAACACAATATACCAAACTTTTTGACAAACTATTAATCTTCATTATATATTCGAATATAAAATACAATATAATTTAAAAACACATATACTTTAAAATTTGAATGCTTCTGCAAATTATATAGCCACGGATTAGATTAGTACTAGAAGTTTCTTAGTATCAGGATAGCATCTGAAATTTACATGACACAAGTTGCATGTCACACAAATTGAACAATATTGAAGTTTGTACCAATTGCGTCCTGTAAACTCAAGTCCTCAAACGACGCCGACGTTCGGCTGTTATCAATTAAAAGTCGCCCTTAATTGGCAGTACCGATACACGAGTCGGGTCACATCTGACTCGTAGTAATCCACTAATTAAATACGAGCTTAACGAGTGATTCTGGAGCGAGCAATTGAGGCGAAGTTTACGTGCCACCAGAGCGCAGCTTCGCATTTTGCAGACAAACTATCGCCGTTTGTAAACGCTGATGGATGATTGCAAATTAGCCAATGTCATTTTACAGCAAGGCGTACATGAAAGAACCCGTCATGTCGCCGAAAGATGCCTCCTTCGGCATTGCGCCTCTATATCGACTTTCTACATTGGCTGCTGCATGGATAATAGTTTGGGCGTGTATTTCGTTAAAATTTGAAGCGATGAGACTACTTATCAAACGATTATATATTGTTGTACTTATCCACAAAGTGATACAATTTGTGGTGATATCCATAGTGATATCCCTGATGCAATACATGCCGATAATGATTCAATTGGATATACCTACATTTGTAACTTTTAAGGTAATTTAATCTGTGCAATTCTGTTTGTCATTTGTGTCACAATACGTTTTTGATATACACATGAAAAACGTCGACAGCTAATCAATTGGGTCTCTAGGCATGGAGGAATGCAATATTGAAGGTAACAATGGGGTCGGGTGTAGGTGATTTCACCTATATTCTGCTTGGCATGAAATCACCGCCGACGCGCAAGACCGGAAGTTTTATGTGGTTCTGTGGCTTCGCCAGCTGCGTCCTGACCATGTTTGATCATGTTATAATAAGCGGTTCCATTTATGCGCTGTGCGAAATCGCGAAACTCCCTCGCAGAGAACGCTACCTCTTGTTTCGCCCCGTTAATATCCAACACGAATTTGGTGTAATTCCAGAAATTCTAGCTTTCTCAAGTATAATCTACAATTTTACAAATGATACCACTTTAAAGAAACTTAAGCAATGTGCTTTCAGGGTTTTCTGCAATTTTGAATGGTCTTTACTTCTGTCAACGATTTCTCGTGCTGTTCTTCAAAATCTTACTTATGATTTCCTTCCTATTGCTATCATTATTTCTGCGTTATCCAAAACTTCAAGCGTATAGGAAGTACTTGATAGCAGGATTTTGTATCTTTGGATGTTTATTCAGCATGATTCTTGATAGTAAGGTAAGGAAAGTTCGGGTTAGATAAAAATAAATATAAATCAATGTAGAAAATTGGTATAAATGTTCCAGGAAATGTACGTATATCGTTACGACCTCTATAACAATGTACTGAAATTCACGCAACAGCTGAACGTAGCCGTCCTTGCCATAATTGTCCTCTACGTCTATAGTGTGCCGAAATTGTGCGACGATGTGCACTTTATGTCCAGCTCTGAGCCGGCCCAATTCTGGTTTATAGTCTGGTGGCTTTCACCGATTGCCTTTATGGTTATACATCGCATATATCGCTCTTAACTTATTAATCCTGAGCCAAAATTATGTGATTATATTTCAGCTTGGCGCAGCATGGTATATTTTCGAACCGACAAATGAACTTTTCACATATCGAATGGTAACATTTGGGCTATTTTACGTTCCTTATATCATTTTCCTCATGATAACTTTTGTTGAGAAAATTCGACAAAAGGTATGTATACCTATGTTAAATGACCATGATTTATTCATAAAACCACATTCATTCTCACTTTAACATACATCAAGAAAGACAATTTTGCCACGAACTGAAATATTCATTTCTTAAGATTACTTTGAGAACTAACTTTAACAAATGAAACTTCGAGGAAATCCGCTTGATGTACCAAACCCTTGTAAAGGAAATGTATCTTATGATAAATGGCTTAGAAAAGTTTTTCATCATTATGTTTTTCTATTGATACGTTTTGAACGTTAAATTACGAAAGTTTGCAGAACGCTTCGTAATCAATATATTTAGAAGTTTCTTTTGGCCTGAAAGAATACCTACTTCTTAGTAGTGCTATATCGATTTCAATAAGTTAATCCCAGAGATTTTCAAAATGAGTTTGTTTTTGCTTTTTGATACTAAAATAAAAGTGAAGGGTAAAAAGATAAACATGAGAATTATTCAAATCATTACGTTTTTATGTTCTAACGTTAAATAAAATAGATTTAACTGCGCAGAAACATTTGTAAAACCTTTTGTGCCTACGAAAAGTCTTCATTAGTGATGAGTCGATTCTAAGAATTTTCTAAATAGACTTACATACAATTAGATTCCCTATTTTCCCAATCATTGATACAAAATATCCCCAGAAAGAGTAAAAACTTACTACAAAAGTGTACCATTAGTTGATTGCACCCAACCCATTGATAGAAATACCTTCAGTACGTTATATTTCTTACAACTAGAAAGTTCTGCCATTTTCCGCATGAAAGTACCCAGTAGACTTTGATAATGAGATTATTTTAGTTATTTATACGCAAATAAAAGTTTTTATCCTTAATTTTTTAATTTGGTCGAAAACGAAATCATTCAAATCACAGTTTTCTTTTTTAACGTTAAGTAATGTACGATAAACTGCACGAAATCCTTTCTAATTAGCATAATTAGTTTTGCTTAATAGAACGTAATTAAATCTAAGATACGTTTTCATTCGTGATAACTCGACATTAAGGACTTTTTTACTAATGGACCTACATAATATTTCTTTTCCCAAATCATTGATAAAATATACACTCAAGTCAATAGTAATAAACTTTCTCCAGGAGTGCATTGGGCCATTGGTTTAGGTGGTCGTATCTAACACTGATAGAAAGACATTAAGACTTACCAACTTCTTAGTAGTGCTATATCGATGTCAATAAGTTAATCCCAGAGATTTTCAAAATGAGTTTGCTTTTGCTTTTTGGTACTAAAATAAAAGTGAAGGGTAAAAAGATAAACATGAGAATTATTCAAATCATTACGTTTTTATGTTCTAACGTTAAATAAAATAGATTTAACTGCGCAGAAACATTTGTAAAACCTTTTGTGCCTACGAAAAGTCTTCATTAGTGATGAGTCGATTCTAAGAATTTTCTAAATAGACTTACATACAATTAGATTCACTATTTTCTCAATCATTGATACAAAATATTCTCAGAAAGAGTAAAAACTTACTACAAAAGTGTACCATTGATAGAAATACCTTCAGTACGTTATATTTCTTTCAACTAGAAAGTTCTGCCATTTTCCGCATGAAAGTATCCAGTAGGCTTTGATAATGCGATTATTTTAGTTATTTATACGCAAATAAAAGTTAAAATTTTATCCTTAATTTTTTAATTAGGTCGAAAACGAAATCATTCAAATCACAGTTTTCCTTTTTAACGTTAAGTAATGTACGAAAAACTGCACGAAATCCTTTCTAATTAGCTTAATTAGTTTTGCTTAATAGAATGTAATTAAATCTAAGATACGTTTTCATTCGTGATAACTCGACATTAAGGACTTTTTTACTAATGGACTGGACCTACATAATATTTCTTTTCCCAAAGCATTGATAAAATATACACTCAAGTCAATAGTAAAAAAACTTTCTCCAGGAGTGCCTGGAGGATTGGGCCATTGGTTTAGATGGTTGTATCTAACACATTGATAGAAAGACATTAAGACTTATTAAGTTTATAACAATATATTTAGTTCCTCTTTATCACAAAGAACATATTTTTATTTTACATAGTTCTCATTTGTGATATATCAACATCAAGACATTAATCTCAATCTAATTGTTAAAATTGATATTTGGTTCTAAATATTTGTAAGTTTTAGATTAAGATTAAGGATAAAAAAATAAATACAAAAACATTCAAAACATTCAATTTTCTAATCTTACCTTAAATAAAATAAGATAAATGGCACAAAAACAATTTCAAAAACCTTTTTAATCAGTATAAAGCTTGGTTTTGTTCAATTAAACCAATTTTTAATTCCACGATGTGTCTTCATTTGTTATAATACAGCAGTAAGAACTTCCTAATAGACTTACATAATGTCTATTTTTCCCAAATCACTGAAAAAACACTCAACTCCACACTCAACTAAGTAACGAAAAACTTCCCCCAAGAGTGTATTGCTTCTTTAGTTGAGTTGATCACACACACACACACACACACACACATAAGTTTACGAGAAAAACTTTTTCTATTACGTGCATTCAATATGTTTAGCAATTGCTTACGTTGTTGCGGGCGACCGACGAATGGGCACCCTTAGATCCCGTCCAAAGGCTAATTCGGAAAACATTTAATCCACGCTTCGATAGCAAGCGTAAGATTCAGTCAAACAAATGCTTACACAAATGCCTCATCGAAGCCAAGGTACCGAATTTTAACTTAATATCCTAAAAATGAAATTAAAAATCATGAATTTCAAAAAATTTCAGTCTCCCGAATCCGACGAGGAAGAAGAAGATAATTTATTGATAATGTTGGAGGTTACATAACATCCCAATTACTTATAGAACAGAATAATTCTTAAGTATCGCCAGAAGTTGAGTGAAATACGGCTGTGAAGCGTCATGCGTGCTGTGTTTTCCGCGTGATGAAGGCGGGAAAAGCGTGCGAGATACGCGCAATCGTGCGCGCTGAAGCACTTTCGCCGCCTCCAACGCTACCGCCACCGAAGCGCGTCAGTCGGCGGCGATCGCTAGCACAAGTCCCAACTCGGAAAATTCCTGCCAGTTCGCTCGCGCATTTACAACGACGACGCGCCCCTTTCAAAGTTTTCACCGAACTTGGTTCTCCACCAAAAACTACCGGTTCATTCAGCAGATCTGCGAACTTGTTAACGACATTAATTACGCTTTAAAAATAGTTTAATAAAGTTGGTCGCAGTTTTAATCAGTTTGAAACGATCTTGATTCGGGTTGAAAAGTTTTGTTTGCAACCGCAGTGAAGTTGTAATTAATCTCTGATTATTGTGATTGTCAATTGGAAGTGTTATAAACTGGAAAGATGAATGAAACGGACTTGAATATTACAACCAAACAAACAATTACGTGCATTGTGGACAATAGCAATTTTGTGGTGATTGGTTTGTATGTGCCTGTGACGCTGATTGCCCTGATCGCGAATATTTTAATTATTACGGTGGTTGTCAAGTTTCAATATATGAGAAAGTAAGTTATCTATTTTTACTCATTTAGGTTGATGTAATTAATAAATTTATTTAATTTATTCTCAAATGATATAAACAATATTGTATTTGGTCCATAGACCTGGCTATCGAACTAACTGGTCCTTCATTCTGGATACATGTTGATTTATTATTTTTATATTTTACATGATAATGTTTGATGTTATTGTTGATTTTATGTTTTTGTTGATTTCTTGTTAAGTGTTGAGATTACCTCGTTTTTTTTTGTTATCGAGAGATGCGCATACTGCGATTGATGTGATTTTTGGTGTGTGTGATTTGTAATTGTTGTGATTCTTGTAGTGTGAATTTTAATGGTGGGGATTTTTGTGTGATTAATTTTGTGTGAATTAATAAATAATAAATAATTAATTCACTCACGTAGGAGCCCACCTCGGGTCTCAAATGATTTTTTAAGCGATTTGAAATATCCTTTTGCTAAGAAGAAAATAATTATTAACCCTTTTACTTCTTTTCCTTAAGGGGAGTATCTCAATTGTCCGTCGCAGATTTGGATGAAGCTTTTCGTACGATGAAATAGTTTCTATTAATGGGATTTTTTGCCGTCCTTCATTCTGGATACATGATGATTTATTATTTTTATATTTTACATGATAATGTTTGATGTTATTGTTGATTTTTTGATTTTGTTGATTCCTTGTTAAGTGTGGAGATTACCTCGTTTTTTTTGTTATCGAGAGATGCGCATACTGCGATTGATGTGATTTTTGGTGTGTGTGATTTGTAATTGTTGTGATTCTTGTAGTGTGAATTTTAATGGTGGGGATTTTTGTGTGATTAATTTTGTGTGAATTAATAAATAATAAATAATTAATTCACTCACGTAGGAGCCCACCTCGGGTCTCAAATGATTTTTTAAGCGATTTGAAATATCCTTTTGCTAAGAAGAAAATAATTATTAACCCTTTTACTTCTTTTACTTAAGGGGAGTATCTCAATTGACCGTCGCAGATTTGGATGAAGCTTTTCGTACGATGAAATAGTTTCTATTAATGGGATTTTTTGTCGTCCTTCATTTTGGATACATGTTGATTTATTATTTTTATATTTTACATGATAATGTTTGATGTTATTGTTGATTTTTTGTTTGTGTTAATTCCTTGTTAAGTGTTGAGATTACCTCGTTTTTTTGTTGTCGAGAGATGCGCATACTGCGATTGATGTGATTTTTGGTGTGTGATTTGTAATTGTTGTGATTCTTGTAGTGTGAATTTTAATGGTGGGTATTTTTGTGTGATTAATTTTGTGTGAATTAATAAATAATAAATAATTAATTCACTCACGTAGGAGCCCTCATCGGGTCTCAAATGATTTTTTGAGCGATTTGAAATATCCTTTTTCTTAGAAGAAAATAATTATTATCCCTTTTACTTCTTTTGCTTAAGGGGAGTATCTCAATTGTCCGTCGCAGATTTCGATGAAGCTTTTCATACGATGAAATACTTTCTATTAATAGGATTTTTTGCCGTATTGAGCCTTTTCAATGTTTTGGCCCAAATTATTTACGGTATATATTGTTTTAAAAGCAAATTTGTTTATATCGGTTTCGTGGCTTCGGCACACGAACTTTATTTTAATTTATAGAAGTTGTACAAACATATTTAACGAGTAATTATGCAGAATATAAGAAGTGTATGCGTATATAATGTATGTACTATATGTACTCCATATACAAAAATTTTCATTCAAATCTGAGATGGACCATTTAGATACTCCCATTTTCAAGAGCTTGTGTATGTTAGGAGTCCGTCAGACTGCCAGTTTTACGACGTTTCACTTCCTTTGTCTGACTCAGGTATTAAAGGAATATAGGTTGTTTCTTCGAGTTGCTTCATCTCTTTTTAAGTATATTCGTCAGACAAGGATATGATTGAGTTTCGTGATTTAAAGACAAATCGACTTAAAGTAGTTAGTTCCTCTAAAAACTCATAATAGGATTGTTTCTTTTTTTTCGTTTTTCTGTTTTAAATGAATATTCCTAAACCCTTACATTCCCTTCTTTTTTCTCAAAATAAACTCGAAAGTAATAAAAATCATCTCTAAAGGTTTTCCTTCTTTCGATTTAGGCCGACTAAGGGCCACGTGAAATAGTTTTCCAGGATTATGTTTTTCTCCTCATTCTTCTCGTAAGGTATATTATATTAAATCAACTACTCATTTGTGCTCAATTCTAAACTTTCTCGTTGATTATAAAAACTAACTATCCTAGACTAACCACTGATATTGTTAGCTAATACTACCAACAGAACAAAACGCATAATTAAAGTAGCAGAAACAACAGCACTGCGAAC
>JAODAC010026233.1:0-16594 GCA_027575185.1 Mimaenictus wilsoni
ATTAGTTCGACATTCGACATTGGTTAGTTTGTTACTAGCAGAGACCGCGCAGGTGGGCAGCAGGAGTGGGGGCGCCACTACAAGGTGGTAGACGTGCTTGCATTATTTATAAATCGTGTCAATGCCGGCGGTGATGTTTTAGGGATAGTTTAGGGTTTCACATAATGAATAAGTTAGTTGTCAGCGGCAGGAGGCGAGCAGTAGCAACAGCAGCAGTAGCAGCGTCTAAAGTCTAAACGTTTGCCCCGTGTATATTGTATGTATGTGTGTTTCGTCTACGTTCGTCGGCTCGGCGCGTGTTTCGTTAGCATGCATAATGGTTGGTTGGCGGACGTGGAACAGGGACCCGTTGGCCCCGGAGAAACGAAGAGTGTGCAGCCCACTGCTGTAGCAGTGGTGCGGACATCCAACGCTTCGGATTTGTGCCCTCGGGGCACAACACAGACCCATCACGGGCGAAGCTTCGGTGCCGGCTCCACGTGAATATTGTAGGATTTGAAGCAAGGTGACGATCAGCCCTCGATTGCCGATTACTGCTACAGAAAGGCAAACTCGGCACACTCTTTCGCCCAGTTGTCATTTGCAGAAATTGCAATTTCGTGCTGGCGGCGCTGCAACTTTTTTGGATTGATTTTCTCTGACTGGGATCCATGGAATCCTTTCCGCGAAACTTTGCGATGATTTGTAACTACTTTCAAAGATTATCCTGCAAATTCTAACCGGGACCTGCGGAACGTAATTGAATTGATTTGTCTGAATGTTGGACATTCCTATAGTGACTGTTGCTACCAACTTTTTAGTATCTTAGGGCAATTTTTAGTATTACAATAAATTAATTTAGATTTGAATAGTAGGTAATCTAGATATCAATAGAAATTAATCTGCTAAGATCCGTTAAACATGTTTATAGTTTAACTTCTTTGAATAGGACTTGAAGGATATCGACGAAGAAATTTTAAAGTAGCGTCGAACTAATACCAGAGCAGATCCATTGTTCTGCCCCATGTGTCTATTAGGAAAGGAACTTTACGTTGTTAAAAAACTTTATGATATCATTGGGTGGTAGTGCAACCAGCCCTCGAAAGACAGGAAATCTTTGCCAAAGAGGTTGTATTTCAAACCTTGCCTTGCTTTGTATGAGCAAATATGTTCAGATCTCTCCTTTGGCATCTTCTGCAAATGGGACCTTAGCTTCAAGTGACCTGTTATGAGCCCTGTGATGGTTTTAAACTTGTTCCGAGTCACACGCTTACATCTGGGTTGATATGAAGTTTTACAAAACATTTTGCCTGTCTCATCCCAAGATCTCCTTCATCCACATAACCATGATTTAACCATGAGTCCTGGAAAAAGTTTGCCAGGCATATTATCAGGTATGTTATTGTGCCAAGGAACCTATATACCGCCAATGCGATTGTTACTTATCAGTTCCGTCATTTTGGGCACTCCCAGATGGTCATGGAGAATTTTTTTAAATTAATCCTGGCGGTCAACGCCACTAGCACTGGGACCAACTTTGGTCTATTGTGCCCGGTTCAATACTGTGGGCCAACGAAGATTACCTTGGAAAAGGCTGGAATCTCCTTGACCGACTTCCCCTTGAATTCAGCGAGACCTAGCAGATCGCTGCCTAGCAAAGAAAGTATTGCAGGTGCTAGGGATACACAATCTTAGCAGTTTACTGTGTGAGCCTCTCAAAAACTTCTCAGAAGTATGTTCTGATTGTGAGACTATCAGTTTATGGCTAGGAAATGTCGGTAGAAAATCATATATACATTTTGAAATATGTTCCAGATCAAATTGATACATGCTACATTCAAGATGTATTATGTTTACGAATAACTCAAAAGGGTACGAAAATCTTAGTATTTGTTCTAATTAAGCATTCCTCCATGTTCCCTTTATTTAGTTTATGTCCTTAACTAAGTTTGACTAGTATAATTTTACTGTATACTATATGAATTACTTTAACAAGGATATAATGAATAACAATGGACTGTGGTACTAATATTATATGAGAATATATTCTATATCATTGAAATTGTTTTGTATTTTCATCAAAACGATTTTGATGTTTCCACGGTGAGTTTTGTGCAGGGAATTGAAAGGTTGAAAGCTTACCGAACGTCAAAAGTCAAAAGCCGGACGTTTGGACCACTCGAATGCTTGGGATTGTGCCTTTACTGTATGGGGGGAGGTGGGGGGGCGGTGAGGCACAGGGTGGACGGCGTGCAGTGCGACGGCCACGGCGGCGGCACAAAGCATTCCATCTCAAAACGTCATTAATTAAATTCGGGGATTTGTTTTTGCCCCTTCCATTCCTTGCGTTGCGTTTCGACGTAGGGGCCTTGGGTGCCTTACATGTGCATACTCGTCGAGTCGCCAGCACTGCCAACGCCCGCCACTCCTTGGTCGCAATATGTTGCCGAACGGGTTTTTGAAGTGCGCCCCGAGTGCAGAAAGCGTCGAACATTGATTCTGATTCTAATTCCGTTTTTGTTCGCCTTGCTTGTCGGGTAGTTAATAAGGTTAAAACGTGTCAGAGATGCCTTTTAAGCCCTCTTACGTTCCCGCTGCCGCAGCCGCCTTTTTGCCGTCCGTCCTAGCGAACGCCTGTGGTGGCCAGACATGTCTGTGATGTTCTTTTGCATGTCGGACTCCCGCTCGGAGAGCTTTTTAAATTAGATTAAGTATAATTTTTAATTATCCTTCGGATGTGCGTTGGCTCGGGGCTTGGGGTTTTCATCAAAATATCCGTTTCCATGCGCACACGTGAAAAGTCTGCCACTGCTGATGATGTGGTGTGGGCGAAATGCGTGAAGCGCGCCCACCCGCGGGGGTGGTGTTTTTGGGGCGTTTTTCGTTAAGACGAGTTTTCGCTTTTGGGCCGCGCTGATTAAAATATATTTTCGGGTAACCGATCTCCAAATCAGAACCCTTTTTCGGACTAGGGCTACTACGATCCGGGCCCATGGGCTTATATTACAACTTATTTTAATTAAAACATGCGGCGGCCTTTTCATGCGGTGGCATAATTAAGAGATGATAAAATAAGGAGTTACATATCAAATTTTTGCTACCGCTCAACGTCAACTCGCAGCATGTTTGGGCTATCACGTTTATTGAAAATTAAGCATGTGTAGTGGGGCTTTTTAGTTTCAAACACGGCGTGATATTAATCTGTAGTTGATTAAATTAGGAAGTTGACATAACTTTAATACATTTTTGTTGTAGAACATTTAAGAATATCTCGACTTAGATCTAATTATAGCTTATATTCAGGTTGAAAGTGAAGAATATCGAAGAAGTCTTCTTCCATTAATCTTATATTCCCCATAGTTTAATTTAACACAAAATTCGTTTTCAGCCAAGTTGGCTTTGGTTTGGTTAGGTTAGATTATGCTAACAGGGAAATGTTTAAAATTAGATGCGTCTAGGTTAGTAAGACCATCAAAAAAGTTACTTAAAATGGTCTCAGGTATATTTATCCTGAAATAGCTTTGATAACTTAGTAACTAAGTAAAGCATGTTCTGCTTTGAAGACTATGCTAGCTAGATGTCCCCAAAACAAGTTATTAGTTTGGAGAACTACTACTTCATGATTGGAGACCTCACTACCTGTGATTGGATGTGGGGTCCTCTTTAGGCATTGCTCTAAAGAGGACCCCGCCGCGCCGCGCCGTTTCAGATAACAGTCAAATTTATAAATTTGGGGTCCCTCTCATAGAATGTTTAAGAATGTTTAAGAAATTTCAAATATAAACCTTTCAATATATAAAAATACATTAATCAACCACCTTAACGTAGTAGTTATATAAGACATTTTTGCAACAACCGAATATGATCCTACGACATGTTCCAACCACTACGTTGATTGAGAGTTGCGCTAGTGTGGTTTCCACGAAGATTGTAAATTTTCAGTCGGGGCTTTATTTTTATGGGCGGTTTTCGCACGGGTGTGAATTGCAGTTAATTCCCGCTGACTTATTATGCCCGGTCGAAGGTTGCCACCCCGTGTGCCAGGCACCGCTACGATGTCGGCGGCGGTGGCTGCAGTTCACGCAAGACTGCACGTCAGTCCGCGTGTCGCGGACGCAAGATACGATGGGGGAAAGGCGGTGGTTGTGAGGCGGCTGCGGTAATGGCACATTCAAGTCGTTTCTTCGGGCACGGTTGCATTTTATGTGCCCTTGGCGTTATGCTAACTAACCCCCGATATGCATGCCCACTTCGCTGAGAGCTTGCTAGACCTGGAACGCACGGCGTGGCGGCTAATGAATGTTTGATGTGGGTATCATAAGTTTAAGAAAACACCCAAAACAAGAATTGCCTGAATTCGTAATTGGGTGCGGGGGCAGAAGGCAAGTCATGCGCGCATTGTTTTGGAGCGTTTGCATAGGTTATATTTTGGTTTCTCATGTTTTAAGCATTTTGCCATAATAATAGCAGCATCTTTAACTTATTTTAAGTTATTCGCAATTTATTTGCTATTTACTTGAAACACAATTTGGAAGTTATATAATATAAGAAGACTTAGTTTAATTAAAGTATGGTATACATAGTTACACTCTAAGAAAACTTCGCACCTGGTTTGCTTGCAAAGTTAGGAGATTTTGTGATTGATTTAGGAGAAATGGGTTAGTTAAATTAGTGATTTCTCTGGATTAGGTATCTTTAGATATGATTACGATTGGTGGGAATATGTTAGCTTAAATTAGGCCAAGTTTTAAGAAGTAGGGCTGAATCAGATTTGTTTGATCTAGTTGGTTAAGGCTAGAGTATGTTGCTTAAGTCAACATAGTTAGGGAATGTTAGGTGAAGTAATCAGAGTTCAGATAAGGTTAGTTTAGGTTATCTAAGGATAAGTTACGTAACTGGTAACACTGCCTTACTTTAGGTTCAGTTAACTTATAACAAACTAAGTGTAAGTACTATAAGTACTAATAAGTACTTATATGGTTAGGATGAATGAGTTTGGGAGGGGTTTGATGACGAAATGCCTAAATTGACCACGATAAGATTAGATTTGGTTAATCTAGTTCAGAACATACAAGATTGGAAATATATTTTCACATTTTCAAAAATGTTAGGTTATTCATTTTGTCTACGAAGTTGTATTAGAATTTGCAACTGAACTTCATATACTAAAGAGTATTAGAGTCGTTTGTAGTAGAGCTAGTTGTCTTATCCTGGAACATTTCGAATTCAGGATTGGCAATTGAATCCAATAAAGCAACTCCCTCGACGATCGTAAAGCACAAAAGAAGGTAATAGTATTGCAAGTCAGGTGTGCAATCCGAACACCTACGCTAAACGCTTGTGCTTGCACATATGTCACCCACCCTGCCGGAAGTATCCATGATAAATCTGCCCGTGAAATTAAGGACAAAACCATAACCAGTTCGTATTTCACCCCAGAGAATGCGAATTTCATCCGAATGTATTTTTATCTTCGAGGTGAAATACCCTCGAATGTAATCCCAGCGAAATAAAAATAAAAGATAAATTTAATTTCGGCGTTGTACTGGCGACAGGAAATACACCCATGATTCGCATTTCCTTGTTGAGTGTTGTGCGCACGCCGCGTCGCAAACTTTTCACTTAAAATTTCCAAACCTCCATCTCGGAAAGCGCTTTCCTTCTTTCGGTTTTCATTCGGGCGTTTGTCTACTCAACACCCGACACGGTTTGTCCTCTTGTATTCTCGTTTTGTCCATTATTCGCAGCTCGGTAAGGTACTACGTACCACGTCGCCACCGCCCCTTCTCCGAGAGGCACAATGTGTCCAGAAAAGAAGAGGTTTTCGGCGTGTTTCTTGCGCCTTCCTCGCGTCTTGAATACCCACCGCCTTTTGTCTTGCGACTTTCTTTAATGCGCTTGTTTTATCCCAAGGATTCCGGCGTCCCGGCCACAGGACATGCGAATGAAAGACCCCTTTTCTTCTGGCGCGGTGAAAAGCCGCAGGTCTTAGTCGTTCTAGTCCCTCGCCTGCGCCACAGGAAGGTAAAAAATGACGACAACCGCGAGAGTTAAACACGCGCGCTGTTTTTCATCGCAAGCGCGCGTATATTGTTCGGCTTGAAGTGTGCGTGGGGGTTTTTGTCTTGAGATGGAAGGTTCGGTGGGATAGAAGGAGGTAATGGTGGGCGGGCAGGCTAGATATTGAAATCCAAGCCTTCGCATTCCACATATTCACCAAGCATGCGATCCTTTCAGCAACCCTTTTCTCATTTTCTCATATAACTAATGTTTGCTGATGCGTGACGCAAGACAGCGACTGGATGTGGTAGTAACCGGAAATGAACCTACATGATCATCTCCAAACAACCTCATATTTCTAGCTTGTTTTTAGGAGCAGTTGTGGAACACTCTGTAGATGTACAGGGAATAGGGATTTACCCCCTGGTAGAGAGAGGGTGAGGGACGTCTAATGCGTGTGTGTTCTTCTAGTCGTAAGGGGTAATTTTTCTAAGATCGGAACCCCTTCCTGCGGGAGCTGGAAAGCTGAAAGCCGAACTGAACCCGAGACCCTCTTTCCATAATGCCCTTCATTCCATTGCGCCATCATTCATTAATTACGAGGAAGGGTTTATACGACGACAAGTAGGAACTAGATTTGAAATTTTCATTTTAAAATATTTTCTAAAAAAGACCTCTCTCTAGGAAACTAAACTCCTTTGACAGCTACTAATGTCATTGTAATCCTGATTTTGTAGTATACTTTTATCACTAGCGGAGATTTTTGAAACTAATCTCTCTAGGCTGTGCTATCGTCTTTACCGGGCCTAAAAAACTACTTATTTAAAGTTGCAAAGTAATAATTTATCTATGTACACAAAAATACGAATTACGTTCTCACTTTTAGACTTTGGGCCTTTATATATTGAAGATATTGAATAATGTCCTGCACAATATCCATATGAGGTCTACTTATTTAAAGTTGCAAAGTAATAATTTATCTATGTACACAAAAATACGAATTACGTTCTCACTTTTAGACTCTGGGCCTTTATATATTGAAGATGTTGAATAATGTCCTGCACAATGTCCAAATGAGATCCCGGTTATCGGGTTAGAGTCTTCTTCTAATTGTAAATATAACATTGCAAGGTCTTATCGCCTGACTCTAAGTCGCAGTGCACTTCTCATACGAATATCTGTATATAATGAATGTGAAATAAAATTTTCTCGTAGACGACGATGTTATAGATCCGTAAAGTTGCACGCCTTTCACACATGAGACTGATATTTGCTTTCGCAAAAATATAGCTGATAAATATAATACGTAACAGATTTCCCTGACACCTATCAATATACTTACTATTCTTTCTTTTAGTGGATTAAAAGTTCGGTTGTGTTTTGTGCTACAGTGGGTAGTAGGATAGCAATCTTTTCCTCATACATATGGAAATACCCCAACGTCCTCCCTGCGTGCGGTTGAAAATATGATCAGAAATACACACGCGCCTCGCTCGCCGGTAATCAGCTATGCAAAGAGATTTCCTCCTGAGAAATAAGCACAGCCGCCGCGGTCCCTCCTAGAATATGATTGCATCTGTGTCCCGTGTCACATTAAGGTGGAATTTACGTAAACTTTCTGCGTGTGCATCGACGCGCACATTATTCCACGTGTTATTTACGTGCGCGCACGAAACATTGCTCTTGCCTAGAACGCATCGACACAATTTAATTATGCATGTTTGACGTGATTAAAGTGTAATTAACCTCGATATTTTTTCTCCTGCTATAAACATGTGGTTGTGAATACATCGAGAAATGGAAAAGTTTGACATTGCCACGTGGAGAAAGGTAGGAGGTATGATTGGATGCGCGTTAAAAGCTTGCCGTCAAACGTATAGCATAATCAATCAAACAACTTTTTGATAGATCGAAGTGCGACATGTTTGAAAAAAGTTTATGGTTCAATAAGTAGTCAAAACAATAATAAAAAATTGACATTTTTTACTAACTGCGTGGGAAATTGATTAGTAAAAATTATAGACCTTTTTAGAATTAAAAAAAAAATTAAATCATTCATATTTTAAGATGGATGGTTTTATGGTTTTAGGTCTTGAATAAACCTAAAATATATGATAAATCTTTATCCAATTTGTACAATAAATCCATATTTTTAAATGAGGAACATATATGTGGTATATTTTGATTGTACAAATTGGTAACTATTAGACGTAATAATACTAATACCGGAAGAAAAAAATCATGATGTGACATGAAAACAATCTCAAATTGTTTGAGAAATAAATAAGGAACAGAGTAGGCGCAATATGACAAATAGTTTGAATTAAATTGAAGTGCAAATGCACAACCGCAGCTTTTTGCAGTTCATTCTATTATTTTCCTCTTCATGTTCCCCGTGTCGGTATCCTCGATTATCTTGGACCTCGTCTGGCTCCTTTAATGGTCCCGTCCCATCTCTGGCTGAAGATGCTTGTTGGGTTTCTGGGTAATGTGGCCCAGCTACCCCCATTTTTGTTTCGTGATAATACACGCTATATTCCTGTCTAGTGTTGGTACTCAGGTTGTTGTTGGATATCGTAGCCGACCAGTGTGTAGCCAGGATTTTTCGTACGAATCGTTTCGTAGGCACTTGCAATTGGTTGCAGAGGCCGCTTATTATGCGGAAGGTAGAAGGTAGCACAACGTAGAGACCGCAACCGTAAGACCAACGTTGTTCAATATTTGAATCTTGGTGTTCAGCGCATAGATCTTGTACTGCCAGATGTTATTCCGCGTACTGTAGGCTATCTGTGCCTTCAGAACCCATGCTCTGATATCCTCATCAGTCCCACGACTTGAGTCGATGTTGCTGCCTGGAAACTAATTTACTGGAATGGGAACTAATAACGAACAGAATACTTCAAACCCAGAAATAGATAGTTGGATGAAATTAGGAATAATCTCGAAGAATTTTAAGGAAACAATTGAAAAGAAGCGTTATTCCATAATGAAAATTGTCCACATAGTGGTTTGATCAATGACTAATGACTACTAGCTCCTAGGATCGAAACCCGGCAGATGTAACTTAAAATGAATTCATCAAAAACAAGCAAGAAAATAAAATTATAAAAAGTTTATATTTAAAAATTTACAATTCCTGCATAATAAATTTATTTTAATACATAAACTTGTTTAAAGCATAATTTTCCTTGAATAAAATTGCACTTGATGCAAGTAATGCAAGTAAAATTTGTGTTGTATGCAAATACTGAAAATCCATACAAATTCCTATTATTTTCGATGCGGTTACCATGGCTGGTGAGCCGGTGTTGTGGCGCAATCTCTCCAGGGAAAAAGCCAGAATTGCGGAAATTACCACTGCATGTGATTGGAAGGCGCATGTTGTACTCGCGAGGTGGGTGGGGTGTGTACCAAAAAAGAACGAGAAGCCACAACAACACAGACAGCCCTGGACTGCAATCTGTTCAGGTTGTGCGCGTTACGCTCTCGTCGTCGCAGGATGTATACGAGATCCGGGCGTAATGCGTGTTTGAAACTGTCGTAAAAGCGTGTGCGCGGGACTAACTAACGCCAACCACCCGCCTGCCGCCACCGGTGGAAACATACGATGCGGACGCGTCTTCAATAAGCACTCTTCTGCAGGCAGGGCGTGTGTGGGTGATAAAATTGCACGTAGCCAAGCACGCACCCACCAAAGAAAAGAATGCACAACATTACACAATTTTGCAGCTTTTAATACCTAAACATTGGCTATCCTTAGGACGCAAATAGACCTAGTTTTATTATGGTTTGTTGGAGAAAGGAGTATTGAAACGATAGTAGTTGGTAATTTGGGGTTGGTTGGTGATAATTATCGCCGTAAAGTGGACTTTACGAGGCCGCACCGAGTAAAAGCAAAAGGAGTGCAGCGCCCCTGGATGAACATGAGATTATTTCGTGTTCCTCTTGGTTTTGGTTTCGGTGGGGTTTGTAGGTTGATGAGTGTGTGAGTGGTGTGGGTTCCCTCGGCGAGTGAGGTGGTCAATCTCTCGAGACAGGCCTGGGTTGGCTTGCCCAAAACTCATTATTATCCTTTAATTTTCATTTGCGTTAATTTTTCATGCGTGTGGAGTGCGTCTGTCGGGCTTCCGTGCAGGTGTCTAATCTCCACCCATTTCTCTAACTTTTTGGAGAACTTTTTTTACAAAATTTGTTAAAGTTGTTAACAATTTACGCAGGGATTCGAGTTGATCGAGGAGATTGGTGTGATTTTTATTTGGGTAGTGTCGTGGGAGTAACAATAAAGAACGGGTCGTTTGAATGCGAATTCGAGCACGTTTCATGGGGCTTGAAATGATGTGCGCCAACACTGTGGGACACTGTGGGGGGTTGGTTGTGTTTTGAGTGCGCGTGACGCCCGGAAGTGTGCCGAAAGCGGGGTGCAATTACGCAAATGAAAATGAGCACGTTGATTTTTTTCGCTCGGTGTGGTATCCCGTGGCGGTGGCAAATTGGACGCGTCTCGTTAGCTTTTATATTCAATTATAACGGTGTACGAGTGTGAATTATCTAATCATTTAATCACGCGCTAAATTTGAACAATTTAAAAGAATTCATCCAATTTTTAAATCAACTAGTGAATTCATTATAGATGGCAATTCATATGCGATAATGATCTGCCATGGTAGTTCCTAGAGAGTGGTAGATATATCCTTCTAGTCTAAGTCTAAGGGGTACTTTTAGGTGTTAGGTATACATCGATTTTTGTTATATAAATTGTGGTTAAATAGGTTACTATTCATTTCTTGTTGTGGGAGGTTTAAATTACATGGACGGAATACATAGTTATTTAAATTTGCACAGTAATTTTATGGATGCATCATATTTAACTATTCACACTCGAGCGGCGCCGTATTCGGTTAGCCGAGTATTCAGCCGTATTTATCTCGAGTAGCCTCAGTGTGATTACTAATAATGGTTCAAGCACAAGAGGTAAAATTGTCATAAACTACCATCTCTCATAATTGATATGTCTTGATCCAGGATAACAAATGGCTTTTTAAAGAAGGCTCAATTATGTAGCAAATCTGATAATTCGAGAGAGTAGCTCTATATATGATAATCTATATGATAATGACCATGAAATGTTTATTTAAAGAACATATCGATTTTTGGGGTAATTGAAAGGATACATTTATTAAAACAGTTTGAAGACACTTTAATGCATTTTGCATGTCCAAGGCGGGAATGTGTGGGGGCATATCTTTGAGATGCGGAATTGAAAGAAGGCCCCAAGGCAGACATCGGAAGGTTCGTACCGCTGATGGATCGGTCCCATGTCCACTTACGTGTTTTCTTGTCCTTCACGACAGGGGTGGCGGATGTGATGTGTGTGGTGGTGGTATAGGGACGAGGATGTCTGACCACCCGTCCGCTAGCGTTTCTAATAGCCTTGATTCCCGTGAGAGTCGCGCCGGGTAGATCTGAAAGGATGGCCTATTAGACATCCGGATATCTGGATATCGTGATATATATTCGATAGCCACATGTGAGATGTGAGATGTGAAATGCGGTCGAACACATGTCCATGGAAACTTTTCGCTGGGCTGGGAAAGTTCGAAGTGGTCAGTGTAGTTCCAAATTCAACCGAACCGGTCACTGCGAAGGACACTTCGAAGTTTCCGGGTCGGACACATCAGAGGTTGCCTTCGGGGGGTCGGAAAAATTCAATTTTCAAAAAACCGAAAATTCCAACGCACCGGAAAAAGTTGCGATATTCGGTAGGCCATGCATATTTAAAGGCGCTCGGTTCTCATCCGGGACCCATCTTTCGAGGAGTTTATTTGTGCTCGAATTTTGAGGTTAATTTGAGGAAGAATGGATGCCGTTGCACAAACATCCCCTATAGTTGCATCCGGCGCGCACCGTTAGCGTTTTAAAGTTTTGTCGAGTCATAAGATTTTCTCATGGCTCACACAACGAAGCCTTTGGTCCTGCCTGCTTGCTTGCTTGCTGCTACTAAATGTATCGAAATCCATGCGGGCAGCGAACATATTCACAACCCTTCGAAGAACAGCCCAACGTTGCGTTTTCAGCGAGGCGCGAACGAAGGGATGGCAAACAGTTAAGTTTCGTTGTTGCCTGCTTGCTTGCCAAGGCCCGCCGCCCAACCTCCTTCGAAGAAGTTTGTTAGTGCCTTGTGCACGGCTCAGCACAAGTCCAGCAGCCGTGCGCGTCGGCGGAGAGTTTGCAAGAAAGTGTGTGTGTGTGTGTGTGTATGCTCCTGCGCCCAACCACCGCCACCGCCACCGCCAGCGCCGGCACCTTGTGCTCCTCTTGTTTTCCGGTCGCGTTGCGTCTCGTTAGAGACCAGTTTCGAACCGTACAACTGCTTATGCTTACTCGGCGTATGCCCAAGAGTAGGCGACCACCGGGCTTCCGTTACTCTTGGCATACTGGAGTAAGGGGTGCGAAGGTCTTGGAAGATCAAACGTCCAGCAGGCGGGCGGCTGCGGGGGCGGACCGCGTCTTTTGTGCGTCTTTAAAACACACCGTCGGCTCCTTTTGTCTCCTTGGGATCTATGGCGTCAGGTTAACAAAAAGGCGGGCGATATAATTGCGTTAACTTGCTGTAACTTGCGCTTAACTTACGGCTCAGCCCCTGCGCTCCCGCGTTAGATTAGGCGCGTGTAATTAATTTATTATATTGTAAACTGGGGCCGGAAAACTGATGCTTTCAAAGTCTCACCATATCCCCATTTATGACTTACACAAGGTTATCATATATTTCATAGAATATATTCTATTATGACTATATTATAATTAAAGTAGTTTCGGCTTCATCCATACTACTGACTAGATATAATTGTATCTATTTTTTAAATTAAGTTAAATTAATAAATACTTAATTTCTGTTGTTATTAAGATAGATGAGTGCCTGGGGCGGGGAAGCAAAGGACAAGAAAAGTATCTTTATTTGTAAAAAATGCGTAAAAATCCGTCGAAAACGAAATTTACCTCCTCTGTGTGCCGATCAGTGAATCACCGATCACTCGTCAATGTTGCACAATGCCATTCGGATGAATTAATCGATGAAACGGAACTGCCGACCAAGCTCAAGCACCTAGGTGCGCACTAGGTAGATCTGGGAAACTGCGGCTATTCCATTTTTTATATAAAAATAGGCACTATATAGTACATGAAGTGAAACATAGAGGGTGTTGAACCGAGTTTGAAACTCAAACTCTATATATGAACTTTAAACTCGCGCGTTTGAAACTCGCCATTAAAATAATATCGGACACTCACAAACATTGTTTGAGAAATTTCACAGGCCTAAGTTTGACTGGATTTAACGAAGTATTAAGAACTTTGTTACCGAACTTTAAAGTTTTGTAGAAAGTAATTGAAAGAAAATCATTTAACCTACAGTATCAATACAACCGATACGAATTGATACGAAGTATCGAACCGAAGAATCGATACCAATATTTTTATAAACCTATATGATATACCATTCTAGATTACCTAGTGATCATCGTAGAAGCTATATGACTGTTTGTCGCATTGACATTTAGAGTAATATTGCTTGAAAAGAGCCACTCACTATTTTTTATATCTACCTCTACCACTTTATAAAAGGAACGTCATTTGACTTTAAACTAACAGACATCTGAAGATGCACTTAAAAGGACTAATTATGGACCTGAGGAGTTCTTAAAACGTGGGAGTATAATGTACAAAATAAGAATAATAGCTTTCAATGTTCTTTTCAAGTTACATTTCTAAGCCTAGCCAAGTGGCGCAGTGGAGCAGTAGCGCTATGTTCGATGACTGTCGACCGCGTGGCCCCGGGATCTAATCGCAAAGGATGTAGATCCATAATAAATGCTTCTTCTAAACAATATATTTAGTCTTGGGGAAACTAAAGCACATTTGTTTAGAGGAATGATCTACTTGCTTCTGAGTCCGCTTATACAACTCCAGCCTAACACTTTCGGTTGTTATATACCTTCGCCGTTTTTATAGTCATCTACCCCAGCCTACCCCATAAAAGAAAGACTCGTTATCCTTATGCTACACCGAATAAGTTGAAGAGGTTTAGAGATATGAAAATGCAATTAAAATGCAACAAAAATACGAAATTAAATGTTAAAGTATGAATGCATGTTCACGTGCGTACGCGTCGACGGTATGGGGTATGCAAGAGCCCTGGGGAACTGGAGGGCCTCTCTATGAATACGATATTTCATTAGCGCCGGACATGTGCGCTGTTCGAGGAATAAATCTCAGACAGGAGACGACACCCTCGGGGTGCCCGAGTCCATGCGCTCTCCTCTGCCTCCGTGGTGGGTGAGCGTACGACTGAAAGTTCGGGTTGTTAACACGGCAGAAAACGTGTCTATTTCGTCATTCGATAAATTATACAATGCAAACTTTGCTTCATTATTTTTACGACGCGCGCGAGCTGCTAGCTCGCTGGATTTGTGTACGGGGCTCCTCCGTGTTGCTTTAGGTTTTCGGATTTGCGGCCGCTTTCCGGCCGGCGGAAATGAAAACATCATTATGTCATTCAGCGTTTCTGTTTGCGTTTGACGTGGAAGTTCGTTTAAATCGCGTTTGCCGAAAGAAACAACACGGAAAAAGAAACACAGCGACCGCGTGTCGGAAGTGGCATCAAACATCCTTCCCCTTTACAATCCGAAGTAAAACACAACGTAATCACATTTTCATGGTGTAGCTTGCGTCAATTTTTTTTTACCTCCAGCGAAAAACCCGACGGACGCTTTTCGGACAAGTTACAAATGATTGTGTTGTGCTGTGGACATAAATCAAACACAAATATGTAATTAATAGTTGCGTTTTGCGGTGGTTTGCGTCTTAACGTGAAATTAAAGCGTGCTAAACGTAGTTAAAACGTGTTCGGCACTGTGTGGGAATAGGCACGCTCTCATTTCGGGGGAGAGCGTTGTTAAACATTGCTGAACGCTGCTCAACTCCTCAAATGCAAGTTTAGTGTTTGGTGGTGTTGCCTTGTTTATCCCGACCGAAAGCAGCTGTTTTTAATGGCCAAAACTACGGATAATTTCACCCCCTTCGCACGCCAACCGGCGATGTCACGTGTCATCACCTCGTCGCCATCTTGACCGCTACGTGACAGAAGACTTGCCAGGAACGTGATTACATTCGCGATATCCTGGCAAATCATTCAAATACATGTTCTAATGTTTTGTCGAGAATGTGTCATTGTAATTCATATAATACTTCAACAAACCTAGCCTAAAATGTATATTTTTCAAGTCATTATTGTAATGTTCTTTTATTGTAATGAACCTAGTATGTTGTATTCAGATATTTTATTTCAATATTTGTGTGGTGAGATAAGAGACAAGCCTATGTAAAATTATCTTGCACATTTATGTTGAACTTGGTTGTCTAAGCAAAATATGTTAATCACAAGTGATACATTAAAATATTCATCTTCCACAAGAAATATTTACAAATTTTTATTAAGAGAGTTACGTCGTAAAGAGAATTCGATATATGCCAAACATAATACATTTTCATAATATATTATAATATTTTGTTCTATATTGCGAGAGTCACGTCGCACACCGGTTCATTTTTCGAAAAATCTTTTATTTTGGTCATAGAGAGTTCAAATTTTCATAATTCACGCGTGACAATATTTTAATGCATATGCATGTTAAACTTGTAATTTTTATCGCATCTTTGGCATGCCATCATGTTCTTGGAGCTATATCTTTCATTTTTTCCATATGAATATTGGATTTTTACCACACCTTATACTTATTTAAATCATTTTGTTTATATTTGCCAAGGGATAACAATATTCGACCTGCAGAGCATGGTCAAATTTCTTGTTTTCTTTTTATTTTTATTTACTTTGGTAACATTATTTGAGTGGGTTATGCTATTCACTGCTGGATGGGAAAAACTTTATTTTATTTAGTGCATTCCATAGTTGCTATTTGACACCGGGACTAATTCCAGAGACCTCCGGAACATATTTTTTTAAATTGTTTTTCACGTTGCTACATGTCAATGCTGAAGACTGCAGGATGCGTCTCACATTATCTAATAAAGTACGTCTCATAGTATAATAATGCCAATGCACCACTTTCTAAGTACACTGGAACATGTTGTGTACCCTGCTTTTCTTTGCTTTATTTTCTTTACACAAGACATGCCATTTTCGAATTGTGGCAGGACATTGCAGGGTGAAGCTGATTTTTTCTCGCTTTATTCATCTTTCTGGACGTGTCTGCTGTTTGGTTCGTATCAAAATCTGTAATATAGTGATTCTAGCACAATTTTAACCCGGTAAAACCACTCATTTCAATATGAGAGACGTTCAAGTTTATTAAGTCATTATTGTAATCTTTCATATTGTAATCTACGTCTAGGTACCTCGTCCTATGACCATACTATCAAAGCAAATGAAGCATTATAAAAAAACAAGAAATTTGACCATGCTCTGCAGGTCGCATATTGTTATCCCTTGGGAAATATAAACAAATTGATTTAAATAATTAAATGGTAAAACTTTCACTGCTGACTAACGTTGTTGTGCTCCACTGGTCACCAAATTTTCAGCCCGATTCAACGAGTACTT
>JAODAC010026244.1:0-16590 GCA_027575185.1 Mimaenictus wilsoni
TGAAAAATGTATTTTGTTGAAAGATAGGCCAAATGTCCGCAAAGAAACTTAATTCCAAAAATTGAAACATGTCTCGTTAATATGCCAACGGTTCTCGACAGTATCAATCTACTCCACTAAAATCATTTTCCACGTGATATTGTTTTTAGACAAATCCTATTGGTGTACAATATTTATTTGCAATGCTTTATTGAATTTTACTTATTTTTTGAGATAATAATCATTGAATATGCAAAGGCCTAATTCGAGAGATAATGATATACATTTGGTATCAATCTATTCCTCGGAAATCCGTCTGTTTGACAGTATCATTTTTGGAGCTGTCTCAGCAGTGGACATTATTTGCCGTATATTGTTGGATTTTATATTATTTATTCGAAGAAAACAATGAATATGGTTGTCAAATGCGAATTTTAGAGTGTACCTAATAAATTTGGTATCACGCTACTCATGAATACAACCTCTTCCTCATGGTATAATTTAGCTTAGTCATATCGGTGTATGATACCCTTTTGCAATAAATTGCCTTATTTTAAATTAATTTTTCTAAAAAAAACACTCTTTATGGCTAAAGGTCTCATCAGATATTTATTTTACAGAAAAATCCAGAATTTGGTATTAATTCCTGGTATATATCAATAAATATAGTCCTCAAAGGGGGAATTCTATGAAGTATTTAATATTTTTTAAATAATGCCATTTTCAACGCCTGAGCTCACCCTCTTTCGGATGGTGCTGTTTTTACGCTGTGTCCGCAGTGAGAACTACAAATATTTAGATTTATAATAAGCAATTTATATACCTATTATTTTGTATTCTTTATCATGCTTTGTATTTCAGTAATGTAGGTATTACGTGGGTCATCGTTCTCCTTGACTTTTTTGATGATTAGCAGTTTCCTCGTTCGATTGCACTAGTAGTAATAGTATTTTATTGATATGCATCAAGGTGGAATACTCTTGAATACTACAGATGTTAGTATGAGTAAGGCGGACGTTGACCGGATGTTTGTAATGATAAGCTTCGCATGTGAAATTCTCTTGAATACTACAAATACCTTGGAATTAAAAAAAAGAAGTTGTTGATGTCCTGCTTCTCCTTCTAATACTTCCCCAGTTGCGTCAAGACATTTGAATTTTCAATCAAAAATTCTCTATCTCTTCTAGATTCAAAGTTAACTCAGTGATGCGTCATCATCCTTCGTTCACACACGTCACCTTTCTGATACACATACAATACCACATTCACAACACTCGGTTTATTTAATATTTGAATTTCCCAACTTGTCACTTGTCATATTTCCTCCCACCACCACAGCTTGTCATTTGTCTATTTATCAATTGTCAAATGTCTCTACTCACAGCGACCTCTGGTTGGGGAATTTATGAAAACATATCCGTGATTCGAACCTTCTATTACAGGGAACCTACTTTACTGACATTCAAGAGAGATGACTGTGGTCACGTGAGTCTCTACGACATACTCGTACTTTACCCCCCCCCCTCTAATCAATTAACATAAGGCCTATGTTAATTCCCATATAAATGTGGGCTAGATCGCCCCTTATTCTATCTTTATTTGCAACTTATTACTGAATTTTATATTAATTCTTCAGGGAATATGGCCAAAGAAACTCAAAGGAACAAAGTTGAGAGTATGCATTACATGTGGTATCAATCAGTACCTGTCAAAACCTTCTTTCTGATATGATTTTTAGCCTTGTCTCATCAATGTATTAGTATCTTTTTTTGTGAAATATACCTGAAGTTTACATTAATTATTAATATTAATTATTTTATATTAAAAATCAGTGAATATTGTTCGCAATGGGCCAATTCAAGAGAAGTTGGTGTCTATAATCTCCTGAACACTTTGTGATGATGCACGTTATCGTTTTTCGCAAAATATTGGTAACTTCTGTCAATTCTATAAATAAATCAGGGAATATGATTCTCATAGCATGAATTGCATAGAGTATTAAATTGGGTATCAATCAACTCCGGGAGACATCCTCTAAGACATGAAGTCAAATCAAAAAATATAGTCGCCAAAATGTCCATTTCAGAGAGATTTGAAAACGATCCACTCCTGAGAATACACTCTCTCTGTGGATATCATTGTTATCCCTGCATAGGACCAGGATATCTTTCTTTATATGATATGGTAATTGAAATAGCATTTCCTAACATTAGTAATAATTAACGTCAATTTATACTCCCAGCTAAAATAAAGAAAAGGATCAAAATGCGCCAATTATTATATTTCTAGCGATACGTGTAAATGTGGATCTGTAACGTGCAACCAGAAATGACACTATTTTGTTGCGAATCGATAAATGCAATGGAATCGACAATGCGAGTAAAATTCCATGAAAAAAATGGCCCAATCTTTTCTTGTAATTTTGGTGTTGCTTTTCCTACTGCTGTTTTATAATATGTATTTTAAAAATTCGATTTTGATGAAGTGAAGACATACACCACCTAGGCCTGATCATAACAGTACGTGTAGATTACGAAGTTCCAGGCAAGCAAGCTAGCAAGCAAGCTGTAATGGCTCATAGTAGTTTCACAGCGGCTCATACGTATGCCGATTCGTACAGCGCCTTGATACGCATGCAGCTAACCTGTAAATGATACACACAAATACCAGATACCAATCATACAACTCTTATGACTTGTAGTACTCGCCTTCAACTCGTGCCACAATTTGTCAAACCCGTAGGCAATGTATACCATTACCTGCTTATTGTACAATATTCTATTTTTTTTGTTTGATTTACCGAGTATCGACTGCTATGGTCATTAGCTCTATTCAATTCTTGTTCAATGTAATTAGTCATATTAGAGGCTAATACTACTGATATGAGGAAGAATTCACTTTAATATGCATCACCACCGAGAATCGAACCCGGGACCTCATGGTCAGTGGTCATCGACCATACCACTGCGCCACTCGGCTGGACTATATTCTATTATATGAAGGTAAAGTCATTAGCGTACGCAGAAAGAGAATATTTGCGAAACATTTTAAAATTTAAATGTGTTTTCTAGGGCCAACCGGATACTTTTAGGTATCAAACCTTCAAACAGTCATATATCAACCATATTATTCTAAGTTATCTGTTTTGAAATCATTGCACATTTATTTTCCAGCATAAAACAATCCATTTAACCCAAAATCGCGACGAATATGTGTGAATGCCGCAAGAATGATCGCGCCAACATAAATACAGTTGGCGAATGAGTCGTCGTTGAGGATGGGGGGAGCGTATTACTTTATCATAAAAGACATTCACGCTAAATTTCACCGCATGGATTATTCAAATAGCACGTCTTCCTGAGCTGTGCCGGAGATATGTCCCGGCGCCTCCACCACGGCTGGAAACGACATCCTCCGCAGGCGGCGCCGGCATTCTTTCTCTCCGTCTTCGCCATGCGCCCATGCGTTATTCGATTCAATTTACGGATATGAATTGTACAAATATTTTCGTTATCATTTCTGCGTACGGTGTTGTATTGAAATATTTTGCAGCGCGCACGTCAGCATGACGCCGGCGTGTATTGATGAGTTATTCGAGCATTTCGAACAGCGAGAGCGTTTTTCCAACTGTAACTGCAAAAATTCTCGATATTGCATATTGACTAGCAATTGCAAAATGGAAGCGTGCGATACGAATTGTGCATTCGCAGAGCGATAAATGGCTAGTTTGCAGTCGGCAAAAGCAACGGCTTAATTTTGTTCGCTGCGACTGTGATTGCCGGCTGGACGGCGACCCGGGGCCCGGAAGTCGAACCTAATAGTTCCCGTCTGACTCGTTGGACCCTTCTCCTGGAAACGTCTGCGTCTCTAGCTTCTTTGTTCAAGCACCCAATTGTTCAGCCACTACCCACAATTGCATAATGGATGATAAGCTTCCAGTTGATCCACTTAGTTGCATTTTTTCGTGTCTTTTGTAGAAGCATTATTTTTCTTAAATTCCATGTTAAAATATTTTGCAATATACTTACTTATAGTAGTTCAGGTTTACTATTATTATTTAAGAAACATATATTTTTATGATAAAGTATTTTAAATAACAACTTTCAGAGAATATGTATTTAATAAATTTGGCATTATCTCCTTCTGAAGAAACCTTCTCTGAGATTATGTCATTTTTAGAATTCAGTCCCATCGGTGTGACTATTTTGTAATATCTTGTTTAATTCTATATTAAATCCTCCTGTGAGGATTGTATCTCTGATGATATCATTATTAGCCCAGTCTCATCAGTGTATGACATCATTTTTGGTATATATTGTTAAATTTTTGATTAAATCCTAGAGAAAAAATCATTAAATATAGTTCTCAACTGGTAAATTCCAGCTAGAAACTTATAAGTATGATATCCATCTACTTTTGAGAAGAATCTTAGTTTGATGATGTCACCTTAAGCATAGTATCAACCGTGTACAACATTTTTTTGGAATATATTATTGAATTTTATGTTAGATCCTAGAAAACAACATGGAATATTGTCCTCAACCGACTATTTCTGACTAGAAATTAATAAATTTAATAGCAATTTACTTCTGAGAAGACTCTCCTTCTGACGATATCATAAACCAAGTCTCATCGGTATATGCCATCTGTTTTTTTGCAAAATTGTGTTGAATTTATATACAATTTTGGAAAAAAAAACAATGAATATGGTTGTGGAAGGAGTAATGTATAGATAATAAGTTGGTTTCAAGCACCTCCTAAGAATACGCCTTTTCAGGCGATTGCGTTTTTAATACAATCTTAGGAGACTGTCACACCAACGGTGTCGCCTCGCCTCGCTTCGCCTCGCTTCGAATTTCGAAGCCCGATGCGCCCTTGTGTCGGCCTCGAATGTACCGTTGATGGATTCTATACATGTTCAGATCGGTTTTCGTTTTTTTCTTCTTGTCATCATACCTACTTTTCGTTAGAAAGATTCGTTATCTCCACGATGCTTGTAAAAGTTTGTGAAGCCCGACCAGTTTAATTATCTTGGCTGTGACCAAACTAACAACACCATCCCTTTTTAACTACATTTGTTTCACACTGGTAGGCATAGAATCCAGAAGCTGAAGTAGCGGGTGTGAACGACGCCCTATAGGTATACGATACCTTTTATTGCAATATATTGTAGAATTGTATATCAATTCTTCGAAAAAATCAATGAATATTGTTATCAAATGGCTAATTCTAGAGAGATTTCTGTGATATTGTATACAACCATATGTATTAGGAAATTAAAGACATCCAGATTATAAATATTTAAACCGTTCGTCTCTATTGCCCAATATTTCCTAAATCTTGTAATTTAAAATCTAATCTAGATGACTTAGGCTACTTTCGGAAAAGTCTATATATCACTGAAATAGCCAACCGTCATATTAAGGTAAATATATCTTTGTAGGAAGTTTTCTTAATTTTATTCTATTACGTCATCGTTTGAGATTTAATTGCGCTTTGCGAAGGTGAACATCCTTTTCAATGCCATCATTCATTACCTGCCTCGCCCTGCCGGTTTTCCTCTCTTTTCGCATATCAAATCACGATTTACGCCTGTATTTAACTTTTACCCGTATATTAACTTAATTAAACCGCCACTAGCTGAACTTTGAAGCGCCCGCGCGCGGTTCAGCAGCAACGAGAGGATAATGAATCCATGCGCTTGCGTTTGTAGTCCGCAACAGACACTTGCCTCCTCAAAGGAGCTTTTCTTGGCAGCAAATTTGTTTACGATTTATACAAGACGCGCCAGGTTTGTGCAACAATTTAACTTTATGACTTCACTCGCAGTCAGGCTGCCTGTAGGCATTGTTCACAACAAAAGAAGCTCCCACAGATTGTGATAAATGTCTTAATGGACATTAGACAACCCCGATTATTAATTAACACGGATCATCCATAATTTCACGGTATTTAGGTGTACTGAATAATTTATTCTATGGAGGACTATTGTTGAGGCGTTAAACGCTTAAAGTCTCGCTCGGTATTCGACGAACGACTCTGTTCTTGGATTGTCTTGTGGTTGGACCAGCCCGTCGGAATAACATCGGAATCTTATCCCAATAGGAATGTGTTTATTAGAGTGAAATCTCGGTGACAGCGGCGATGATGCCGAGTGTCGTATTGTCACCACGAGGCCGCACACATCACCAAGCCAGCCGTATAATTAATTACCGTAAATAATTAGCTTCCCGCATTAATAACGTCGTGCTTTCCCCGAGTCCAACTGGAATTAACTTACTCTTTCAGGCAGAGTCGTGGAGTATACAAGAACCGCCTAGAACATCAAGCTTCACGACAATGGCCTCCGTCGAGATCAAATTGTTGACGACGGAAGGCTTCACATGCGCACTTCCTTTGTTGCAGTAACTGTACAACCTAGTTCATCCTGTGGGTAAGAGACATGCTGATTCAGTAGCTGTATCTGAACACTGAAACTTTGATTAAAAGAGCGAATGCATAAATTTCAAGGCCCAGAATGAAAAAGTTTGTACTCGAACACAGGGATAACATTCCTGCTGAACGTACAGTATTTATTTCAGTGTATTTCATGCTTCGTTGCGGCCTGCTGTGGACCACACGCTCACAGAGCTAATTAATGTTCAAACCCTGCAAATAAATCTGCATCCAAAATAAATTAGATTAATTTATAATCTACCACATGAAACATAGACTGGAAAAAAGACAGATTATCTGTAGATAATCTTGATATGAAATTCTTTATATGAAAAATATTATCATACAAATAAATATAATTTTATTGAGGTTTCCACTTCTTGTAAATCGTAAAAGTGTTTCATGTCTACTTAAATGTACTCATCGATGTGCGTGAGAGCAGAACATTCAAACCTCGTTAGACAATCGACATCCACTTTGATAGTTGCGGTTCGCGTGCCTGGGAAAGGGATTCGACAGTCCGACGAAGACGAGGAAAACACTTTGGCGTTCAGTTAATAGTTGGCAGAAATCAATTCCTGCTTTAATGTTGTGGACCGGCGTGCCAGGCCGAATGCCGTACACGCTGGCATTCCGCGCCACCCTCAAAACTGAACCTTTCGTGTTCCAGAGCCAGATAGGACTGTGTGCGACGCGTACCCATGCAAAGTGTGTTTCTGCTCAATGTCGTACATGCTAAACATGCCTGTAGACAACCGACAGACAACTATTGCATAACCCTGTAACCATGGGTTGTATCTTTTTAGGACTTGCACTAAATTCTTTAAATTTTCGGAATAGTGAACAATGTTTAGGATTACGAGGACAATCCCAAATAAAATTGTTGCAGCCACCAGTTGTATACTATAATATTTGGCGACTGTGACAGTTCATGTTCTTCGTTGTGGAATAAAGACAGAGAAGGAGTTAACTAGAAATAAGTCAATTCTGTGGTTTGTAAGACAAAAGCCATTTCGAGGAAATTTTGTTTTACATTTTTGATGCAGTTGACTGTAAATATTGAATGTTGGCACGAAGCTTTGAGCTAGTGCCAACTGTATGGCACACATTTACAAAGCCAACCCTCTTCGCGGCATGCTAAATGTGATATCAATCCGAATTATTCCTATACGCTATTTTAATTGTCTGACTTTTGGCACTGGTTGGTGGTCGGGCGTGGTGGACAGCGAAAAAGCGTGCTGGCTCCATGAGTATTTGCTTTGAAACTGAGCCAGGCCCGCAGCGCAGCAAAGTTTTGATTAACTTTTTGGTGTTGAATTTAGTTGCAAACGCTTTTCATCCGACCCCGAGTCCATTGCCCGCCGCCTTCCAAAAGCACATCGCAGCCTTATTGAAAACTAAAAAAAACGAGAAGCTATCTGGCAACTTTTGCCACCTCACTGGAATGAAAACGGGAACAATTGGTCTAATTATCGGTAGGCGAGCAGCATAACTGCATTACCATCTGGCGGAGAATGATAGGTAAATTCGGAAGTTGCAAAGACAGTCTAAGTCGGCGGCACCAAAGGGTGAAAGCCGCTTATTCAGCGCGATTCATTTTGCAGCGTTCGTTGCACGTTTGTCTTCTACTCATTTATTTCGAACGCAAACACGCCGTTATATTTCTTAGCATCAGTTTCCATCGCAAATATTATTCCACATTCAATTGCATTTATTTTGGATTCATGCATTATGCATAAATGAGCTAAGCATCTAGGGATGCAATCATAAGGCTTTCCTTTCCGAAACCGTTCAGGAGTTATCCGACCCGAACTAATGTTTGTGTTAAAGTCAGACTTAATGGACGCCTTAAACGATCTGATTGTATAGTCAAAATTACGGGTAATCATAACATGTTTGGTCTGGAAGTTCTCCGGATATTTGGAATAATCTAGAATTATAGTGTATCCTGGTCATAAAGCTAGGAATTTTGGTACACCACAGTTGATTTCTCGATGGAACAAACATGAAATAATAGCATGAGTGTAAAAAATCAACCGCATTTGGCGACTGTGACAGGTCATCATGTAAGTACATAGCAAATAAAATTTATATGGTAATTACGTATGTTGTGAGCTTGAAACTATCTATATCCACAGAAAACAACGATTACATTGTTTAATGATTACATTAAAAATCTGAAATACCCTTGTACCTTTGCAACCCCACCGGAAAAAGCGTAACGGTACCCAACAAATCGTTCAATCACTTGGACGGTCAGGGCTTCAGATTACACGGTAGCAAGAAGCAAAAAATTCAACCATCGTATCGGATAGGCCTCTCACAGGTGTATTCTGTGGAAATTCTCGCTTCGCAACGTGGGATATGCATTCGACACTAGCAGCAGTCATAGATCAACTTGTTCAATGCATATTTACAGCGGCTTACAACTGAAGCTTACCGAGCGAGCGTATATTGCAAAGCTTACTCGTGTATTGACAGAACTATGCCCCATTTTCAATTCTGCAACCTATTTTAAAATCCGTACATTCGTAGAACGCAACGCTTTTTGCGTAATAGCTTTCACCTTTCTGTTCCGTTTTAATACTCGATGTTGCCGCGTCAGGGGAAACCGAATACATTTGTGGGCATTTACGCTGTTTACAGAATACGCCAACCACGAATGAGATATGAGTGAAGTCATTCATTTCCACTGCCACAGCGTTTTCAATTTAATTGGAGCCAATTAATTTGGGCCGTCTCTGTTTGTTTATAAATCAAACTACGAATAGCGGCGTATATTTTATCGATGGGAAATGTTGCTGTAATACATAGCTGCACGTGCAGTTTGCTGTACATCAAATGCAGATAGCTGGGAGGCAAGTTAGAATATACATCCTGTGACCTGTGCCTGTTTTTGAGATATTTTCTTCTACATTTCTATCAGAGCAACTTCCATCGGAAATGGCTACCGGTTTATGTTTTGAAAATGTGAATATTTCAAGGTATCGATTTTATAGCGAATTCAAAATACCGAATATAACTAGTAGTCATACAAGGTCATTTGGCGACCGTGATAGATAATATACTATAACAGAAAATCTATTCCGGATGGTTGATTATGGATACGGATGATTGAACTGTTGTAACTGTTGTAACTACTCTAGAGGTGAGTAGTTCATGGAGGGGCATCACGTCGAGTTGAATGGGCTGAGAATGAGCTTATTTCGCAATTTGCCACATCCCGTTGCAGGTATTTGCAGGTTCTTTGCTGATTCTCCATAGGACTACACCTCGGCGAGAATTGTTGGTTTCGGTGTTCCCAATGGTGAACCGTAGACCTCAAGCAACTTACGTTGAGATCCCATCGATAAGACCATCAAAAACGATGCTGCTGCGCCGTTTTATATCAGGAATTAGGTGATTTTATTTTTTGTACCTTTTCTAATTTCTGAAAATATGTAGTATTTTAATCATAGTATTTATAATGAATAAACATTTTTTCTTTACTATTAATCAACAGAATGAAAATTTAATATTTGTCAAGATTGACAGGTTACAGTTTTCTGGTCCTTACAGTTGTCCCTATAGTTTATATTTTAGGAATCTAGATTTTAGAAAAATGTGAGATCTTATTGAACTCTTTCTAGGACTTACCATTGTCAGGAACACTGGCTCGCAACTTGCGGGTTGACTTTTTTAATTTCGGGTCATCAGTATCATATAGATCATATAGTCTTCATCAAAGTCCATAATTTTCAAGGAAATTTGACTATTTTTTATGAATTTTGTTGATGCGCACAATAGCAATATGTTTCTTTGCTTCCATGAATCAACAGAATGAAAATGAGCCAATTTCTGGAATTTCGAATATTGAAAACTTATAAGTATGGCGTTATAGCCCATGGAAATTAAGGAATATTTAAGTATTGTCCAATTGCAGAAAGGATCTAAATCGAGCGTTAAAAGAAATAATTTCTCGCGTAACCTAACCTAAATTATTTCGATTTAATAACACCAGTGGATAGAAGAGCTGCCGTTTCGAAAAGTTATGACCAGATTCTGGATATCTATAATAAGAGCGTCGTCAAATTGCTATAGAATTCTAACTCACGGGCTGAGGAAATTAATTTTCCCCGTAAACTAGGAGAAAAACAATTGCAAGTGGAATGGTAGTTACAACAGACGATTCAACTCGACGTCTGCCCCTCCAGGAACTACTCTAGAACTACTCGCTGTTTGCAACATCTCGCTGAAGATATTGTTGCCTTCTGATTATCTATAGGTCTGCACCTCGGTGCGAATTCCTGGTTTTGTTGACTATACATCATTATCAGAAATTATTAAAATTACCAGTTCAAGTAAATGCCTGGGCAAAGGGAATGATCGTTTAAAATATACCATTTAATTGGACGTACTACCCCTCCATGAACCGCTCTGTACGCGAGTACGCATTTGGAACACCCTGCTCCAGATGCAGTTGTCTGATTATTCTTAATGGTGCTGCGTCTCGGAAAGAAAATATCAAAATATTATTAAAAATCTATATAAAAAGTGAAAATATGAAGATCAGAATAACAATCTATATCCATACTTGTCTCATGCCTAACTACCAAACATGTGGAATGGAAGTTTAAAATAGATCATTCAACTCGACGCCGTCGTGTTGCCCCTCCAGGAACCGTTCTAGAGGAACATGTTCCATGGCAGAGGCAGCACGCCTGGTTGAATAACCTGAGAATGTATTTCGCCGTTTGCGACACCCTGATATAGATATTGATGTCTGCTGATTTTGCAAAGGGCTGCATCTCGACAAGACAGTCAGTTTCAGCGAATCTACATTATTATTATAAAAATATACACTTGATTCAAGTGGGTATCTGGTAACAAGTAAAAATCGATATCTGTATTTTCAGAAATCATACTTTCTAAACTAGTGGAAGTTTGATAGAAGTTTAAAATAGATCCCTTCAGACTAACGGGGTTCTAGTGATTTAGCGGTATGTAAAGCTGCAACTATTGATTTGAGTATTTTCGGATGAAACGGGTCTGATTGGACAACACCCGGTTTGGTAATCTAGCGGGTCGTTGAGCAACGCAAAAAGAATCGCATCGATTTGTGTACGATTTATTTGTGTAGTCCGATGTGGTTCGTGCGGCGCGAACGCGAATGTCCAGACTGGTCCAGACGCTTTGAATAAAAACGGCTCGCTCTCGAATGCGATGCGCCAAAGCAGCGCAGGCAGCCAGCGCCCGGGTCCCACCGGTCCCACCGACCTGTGGGTACCAACGACGACTGCGCCGCCGTAATTACGTTATAAATCGCAATATAAGTCGAATGCTTCCCGCTGATGCTTTAAATTAGGATCCAAGTCTGGTTCTTGCAGCTTTGTTATTACCAACGTACTTCTATACTCACGAACGTGTGTATTTGCTCACAAATTCACATAAACATTAATTCTTCCCCTGTCACTTTCACAAAGGGCCATCTTGTAATTTTTTATATTGAATTTTATTATATAAATTTTTCATCTGAACAGCTTGATCCCCTTGAGATCAATGAAAGAAAGAGTTTCAGGAGACTTGAAAACTTTTATGCTAATTATTTTTTATGACAATACAAATAAATGAGTTCGACAATATATTTCTTGTAAATGTTATGGAAATATTAAGGACATAATATATTCGTAGAGTTAACGTTCGACATGTGTTGAAGGAATGAGTAAGATGCATTCGATCGGAGTCCGGGAGTAACAGTAGCTGGCGGCAACCGGTTCGTTGGGTCGTTCGTCGCCGGGGACCCAGGGCATCGGCGCTGAGAACCGCAGCGGACCAGAAGAGATCTCGCGGACACGCGCGCGCACGGGTGACTTAAGTAGCGCGCGCGTCGCTCTTCGAAGTGGTCCGGGGGTCCCCCGTCATCAGCAGGCGGGCATTGTTGTGGTCCAACAACACACAGTGTTGGGAGTTGCTTCCGTGCTGCCTAATTGCGGTCATCGTCATCGATGCTGTCGTTCAAGTGAAGCTCATCTGCATAGTTAAACGCAAACGATTCCGCACTCACGTACTATTTAACGCGTCATTGTGGTCATCCGAATCTCATTGGAGAATCATCCAATCCGGATCGTAAGTAACATCATACGAATCTCATCATAGCATCATCAGAACCATGCGAGAGAAGTGTGTTAATCTATATATCTACTATCTGCCGTAGTAGAGCACGTGGAATCTGGCAACTTGTTGCGTGTCGTAACTGCCAACTTTGAAGAGCGTGAGGCTATAACGCTACAACGTACATTTAAAATTGCTCTACTTTTTCCGGAATGGAATGAACTACAACCTCCTTTGAAGCGAAAGGAAATTCCTCCTCATTCTGAATTTTAAATTCTAATTAACAAAGTGTTTAACGTGTAAAAACGATTATTAAAATTGCTCTAAACTTTGATAGAACATTTGAAGCCAACGAAAATTGCTTTTTCTTAACATTAGGATCTAATCAGTTGTCTGGAACTTAGAATATTTCGACAGGAGTATGAAAATATTCCTATTTTTCTCAAAATAACCTAAAAATACTTACTTAAGAACTAATTCTTCCTAAAACCTGAAAATGAAGATAACATTTATAAAATTGTAATTAAAAAGTGATCATAGCGTTTGTAAATTCCTAAATATATAGATATAATTAACGAAGTGCTTCAAACAAAGTGTGTGAACCTCTAATAGTGCGCGTGTCAACACCACAAAGCGATGTATTTCAAAAAATAACACCATATCCAGGAACAAGCTATACCAGTGAATCTGCTAAGGATATCAGCTCCTCCAACAAATGAAAGCCTCAGAAACAATATTCGATTGTGCCCCGGAGTTTGGCGCAAGACGTGCGTAATTATAACCAATGCATGCACTATATGAATAACACGTGTGTTCGATGGCACGTTTGTATCGAAGCGGCGCATAAAATTAACGCCGATCAAAGTGAGGCCCCCCTTGGAGAGCGTCTTAATATCAACGCTGCGCCGTATTGCGATATGCTACCGTCTGGATGGTACGTGACCTTTGTGCGCGCCTCGCTCTGGAACAAACATGCCGGAAGGAATTTTGCGCTCGTTCCCTAATGTGCAGGTAAATACGATTCATCTATTAGCGCAAGACAATACACGCGCGTGCATGTGGCCACATACAGCGTGTACAATCAACGCAACACGCGCCTTGCTTTGATATCGCGTACGCGTTGTTGCAGGTTTAAGCCCTGAACTTTACGTCTACTTTGTGTTAGCAAGTCGAGAACACCGGTCGAAATATACGGCCGCGGCTTATGTAAGTGAGGAACGTATCCATTTCGAAATTTTGGAATAGTTGAAGTTTTACTGCCGCTGATGGGTTCGTTTAATGTTGCGATATTTTACGTGATTTTCCCACTTTCGTGCGATCATTAATCTTCCGCTAAAAGCCGTTATTTGAATTAAGTTTTTAAGTAGTTAAAGATACATCTTGTGATTGTTGGTATTTTTATTTCTTTATTTCCTTATTTAGGCTATATTGAAACTAACATTATCGCGGATTTGTAAGTATAAGCGTAACTTTCATTTAAAATTTTAATAGTCGGTAGTAAAATTGTAATTTGCAGTTAAAATCGTGTTTTCTTCATGATGAACATGGTGCAGTTAACTCAATTAAGTTAGTCCTAGTTAATTAATTTTGAAATTACTTGAAGTAAAATCAAACTTTACATAGAATATTTATGTTATTCAACAAAGTCACGAACATCTGCGATGATGTCCGTATTTTCTGATGGTGGCAATCATGCTGATCACAAATCTGAAAACTATTTAGGTAGAAACCATGTAAAGTTTTCAAGGTATACAATTTTTAATCCCGTTGCGTTTACATGTGTGCGCCTAGAATTGCGTTGAAATCGACCGCCGTGAACTTAACCGAACTAAAAAACATCGACCAGCACATTTGTACAAATAAGGAAGGGCTAATTACTAATCTGAATATAGTCGGTATATGAAATTAACTTCATTAATAGCAAATTTAAAGACAATTTTATTTGTTTCTAGAAATTGAAGCTGGCTCATTCCAAACTATTGAAAAATGTAAATGAAAATCCAATTCACTCAATATATTTCGAGGCAATCAATGTTGAAATTACCATGTGGATATACTATTAGTAAAAGTAGTTCGGTTTGTTCCAATTAAATTAACATCTATGGTAGGTCTTATAGAAGTATTTTTCGTCATGGGTCGGTTTAGCAACCACTCCATAGGAAATTAATATACTCAAAGAACAAAAAGTTCTGGTAATTTGACAGACTTCCGGCCTGAAATAATAAGTAAATTCGTATTTAAATTTGCTATAAAATGATGTTAAATCCAAATGCACTTTAACTGCAATTTTTTAAACTTTCAAAATGAGTTCTATTTAAACCTGGTTTCAACACGCGAAAGTGAAGGTTTCGGCCTATGTTCAGACTACAAACGATGCTAAGATGGAGTTAATGGTTTGAATTAAAGCATCATCAAATATTTGTAGACTTGATTAATAATAGAGGTAAGCATCATAATAGGAGACACGGATATAAAGCACAGGTAAATTAGGAGTACAATACCTGTTCCAAAATAAAACGCAGGATAAAGCCTAGTACGGGCTATTCCATGCTCCTAATCATCCCCATTCGAGCAAGTCACAAAAGGTATGTAACAGGTATGTAAGAAAACGGAAGTTGTAGAAAAATTATCAACAGGGAATTCTATATGGCCTCATTCCAAGCGTATTTTACGTCTTCCAATCTGCATGGACGGTTTGTCTCCATGTGTGTATTGGTCTGCCTATTCTTCTAGACCCTTGTGGATTCCAATCCTGCTGCCATTCGTACTGGATCACTTTCATTTCTTCGCATTACATGACCAGGCTAATAACCCACTCGTCTTAAATAAACTATTACTGAAACTTCTGTTACACAAACCCCGACTGACAAAACCAAGACGACCGTGGCTACAACGGGGGATTGTACCACAACTTTAATAACTTAAATATAAGTAAATACATCTAATTGAATTAATTACATTAATATGGATGAGACATCTGTAGCGGATGTAGGATAATTACCTTGATTACCAAACGGAAACTAATAGGGAAACGGGAAATAACAAGACCTAGACCTCTGGAAAAATAAGGGCCATGAAATGCAGAGAAGAAGCAGGTCGGAGAGGTGACTGGCGGGTAGTTTTCGAATAGGCCAAGGCACGATGTGGGTCGAGGAGATAGTGGTGATGAATAATAATTGATAAGAAATGGTATATAAATAGAACTGAAACTCAAGTATGGTCGGTCATAAAACAGTCTTGGTATGTTTACATCTCGAAATAGTTTACACCGCTTGCCCACTAACTAAATAAATTCGTATGTTGGTAAATTATTCGAATTACATATTTAAGAATTGTTTCTGTAAAAATAGCTATGAAGAAAACATTGACTACCCCAGCTAAACCCCTGTTGTGAAATTGGGTAGGCAAAATTTTAATTGCCCATCAAAATTTTATGTTAAATTTCAGAATTTAGCATTTATAACCTGAGTTTTGAGTATATTGTAACCGTCTTCAAAAGTATTATTCGTACAGGAGATCAATCATAGGTTAATCCTCTTCAAATTGAGAAAATACATTTTACTATAACTTTAGAATGACAAGAATCAGAATCAAGAATCACTTACAATCTATAAAATGCATGTTCACTAATACGTCACGTTGGCTGCATCTATTTTATATTCAATTCTTAAATAGGTTCTTGATGGTTTGAGCGTTCACATGTTGAAAATCCATGATAATATTAATACTAATAAAATAAAACACAAAGTTTTATCGAGAATTTTCAATTTATATTTATGTAGAAACAATTCCCACTGTTTCAACATAAATAAGAATTGAAAATTCTCGATAAAACTTTGTGTTTTCTTTTATTAATATTAACTGTAAATAGGTGATTAACGTGATTGCCCTAAAATGCATCTATTTAGCTAGTGCGATAGCGATGTAAATTATTTCGAGATGTAAACATGCTTAGAATCTTTACCGACTATTTTACGACTGACCCTACTCGAGTTTCTACTTTACTGGACTTAAGGATTCTGCAGGTAGCTGCATCGAATAATTTATGTTCCAGTTTTAAATTATTCTGCTTTAATTTTACATATT
>JAODAC010026255.1:0-16584 GCA_027575185.1 Mimaenictus wilsoni
CCTCCCTATTTGGTCATCCCTCTCCTCCGTTTCCATTTCTCCTTCACAATTTGCCTCAGTATTGTGACACTCTCCCAACCACTCCCTTACCTTCCCCCTCTTACATCCCAAACCATTCACCCCTTCGCGGACACACAGATGCTCCCAGATATTCACCCCACCTCGACATAACACATATTCCATATATTAGAACCCCCTTCCACACCTTTCTTCCTTGTTCCTCACTCCCACACCTTGCCCTGGCCATAACCCGTTTGTTGTCGGCGCTCATTCTTTGCTTGGTGATATATTTTGGCTTCTGCTCGATGACCTGTATTAGCCTGTACGCGGGGTTATACGAGTTGTTACTTCTGTTCTCCTGCCGCACCTGTTCTTCCACCTCTCGACCCCTTTCACGCACTAACAGTCCCCCTTTCCGCAATATTTCCTCTACCGCTAATTCCGACAAACCAACATGCTAATACTCCTTCCTCCTGTCCAACCTCCACCCACTCACCCCTCTGGAATGGACCAGGAAAAATGCTGATTATTTTGTCAGACCGACAAAAACCCAAGACCCGCATCTCCGCTCGAAAAGTCACCCTTTCGCCCATGCTTTACACTACAGTTTTACACTACATTTAAATGATTGCTTTTTTCTAAAGAAAGCCGAGGTTCTGCGCTGCATACATCTCAGCAGTTTCAATTTATATTAAATTAAATCCGAAAATCGCAGTTTCTATGTTGGTCTTGCGGTTTCGGTTTTCTTGAACAACTCGCGGGTTTCGGATTCGGATATATCCGAACAAGAAACCCTGTAATGCAGTGTAAGTCACTTTAACACATATAAAACAAGCTTCACATAGATGTAAATTTACATGCACAAGGATGCAAAGAATGGCATCCTACAATTAGGTAGGTATAACACTTTAGATCAAGTGACTTATTAATTGTTTGAATTTGATAATTTAATATCATATAATTATTCGCATTTGCTTGTGTTTTCCGCATATTATTCTCAAAATCATATAAAACGTACATTATAATTACAAATAAATTAGATATCAGACATTTATATCCACGATTTAATTATTTACCGCAATTTCTATAGTAGTTAAAGCTGTAGCCGTAAAATTATCCAACAAAAAAACAGTGTATATTCTGCAGGGAGGTCAGCGAAGCCAGGCAGTGCGAAACACGAAACGTGCAACGGATATAGTCGCAAAGTGCACTTAGGGTGACTTATTTGGTCATACAGCAACGCGCAGAAACGCAAGAACTTCCTTTCACGGCCGCCTGCATGCGCAAAATGATCCGGCACCGAAACAAAGTTTAAATTTTACAGTGACATCAAAGCGTCTTTTACTATAAACCAATAATAAATCTTGCATGGCCACCAACCTGAACGTAAACATTCAGCGGATGCGCGCATTCATCACATAATCATAGAAGTTTATACGCGACTGAAGGAAGTCGTAAGTTGTGATAAACGCGCCGGTTCGTTATCTCGATAGTCGCAGATTACCTGCTTGTGTTGCGGGACCACAAACTGTTGATGGATTATTTTCAGCCATAACATTTAGCCGTTTACAAGCACGAAGAAAATGGCGTCAAATATTTGCACGCAATGTCGAAAGGAGAAAGAATCGCTTAGAATTTCTTTAAGACTGGCGGGTATATGAGGTGGGTACATGAGTATGAGGAAGTAGAGGGCCACGTGCTGTGCAACGGCAAAAAGCGCGCGTTTTGTGCGAAAGCTCGAGGACCGCGCGCAATTATAAAGACATAAAGCCCGCGACACACGCGAGCGCATCTTCTTGAAGTGAAGATCTTGAGATTTCTATGCTCTTTAAAACAAGGATCTTCATGTATTCACTTCTACCATTCATGATTAGTGATTATGTTTCTTTTATATGGTGTGAAAGTGCCTGCTTTCTGAAGATTCCTATTAAAAGCGACAAGAATTCATTATTGTAACAAATAGATTTTAAAAATGTTAAAAATGTAGCTATTTTCGCCCAGAGTTTTTTTTTTTAATTTCTATCATCTGCTGATCACCATGTAATTAGGCAAAAAGAAAGTGCAAGCATAATTATCTGAGAATTATGTAATTATCATTTACACTTACTAGTGAAATTTAAGCGAAAAATTAAATTTACACTTAACACTCCTTGTAAACAGCTTCAAAGTGTCAAAGATGAGCTCAAAGATTTGTAAAATATGGAAAATCTCCGCGACGCTGATCGTCTCTAGCACAAGTTCCAAAGCGGAGTTTTACTGTAGTAGTTCCCAAATAAATATTTAAAAATTAAATATAACATACTCACGAGCTTGAATATCAATGTAAATTTAGATTTGTCTAGAAATTAGCAACCAGTTGTGAGGAAATCAGGGGTGGAATCTACCGACTAAAAAAGTTACCACGATTGTGGAATACAACAAACATGATCCTGCGTTTCTTGTTGGTTCATAGGACTTTTACATTGTTTTTCAATAATATGACATATAGTAAGATGAAAAAAGAAAAAAAAAATCCAGAAGTCTCTGAAATTGGTCTCAATGACACTATGTCACTATGGGATACATTAAACAAAATAAAGTTATTCCCATCTTGCAATATATAGCTAACCCATTCAAATGTTATCAAAGTGCAAAAGAAAACAAGAAAATTGACCATGTTCTGCAGGCAAGTATAAACGAAATTATTTAAATAATTAAATGGTGTGGTAGAAATCCTATGTATATATTTTTCTTGAAATTATTTATTATTATTTATTTTTATTATATTTTTTATATTTATTATATTTTTTATATTTATTTTTAATGAAATTGAATAGAACCTTTAATTTTAATGATACAAAATTCGGCATTGAAATCTACTTTTATTTCGTTCGTTTGTAAATATTAAAATAGGCCATAAAATCGCACAATAAAAACGCCTTTCTACGCGTTCTTATGGCAGTCGCGTCCAGTATAATCTAAACGAACACTCCAGTGTTTAATTTGATGGGCGCTCCCAGTGGGATCAGGCCTAAAAACTCTTTCGACAAAAATGATTTCAATTCTATTATTGCTCTTAATTTTAAAAGCTTTTAACGGCGTAATTTTGACATTACGTCTAAAACTCTACGCAGTCATGTACTTTCTATTCAAGTGCTATTATTGTAAAAAACCGCTAATCACGCCGCATTCTCATTACGTGATGAACGCCAGCGTTAAATGCCATCAATCGCATTCAAGCGCTCGTAAAAATGTGCAATTAACTGTGAATATCAAACCGATCAATCCGACGTGCCTCATTCCATGCATTTCCTACACCGGCCTGGGAAGCAAACTAGGACTTCCTCTTCCTGTCTTTGATTCCAACTACAAAAGCATGCAAACGCACACCTGTATACCTAGCGTAACAAAACAAATTTATAAAAACGTACCTTAATAGTGGAAAATAAGGATAATTACTGCATTATTAAGCAAATAACCTGAAATGAGTGTAATGAGGAAAAATTATAATGGCTTGCGCGAATTGTAGCAAGTTTTAATCCACTTACTGTCTGGTAACTTTTTACCTGCTTTTTTTCGCAGTAAAGTAAAAAATATGAATTCTAATAAAAAGGAAAACCTTGTTACTTATACAAGTTGGTGATGATAGCAGCAATTGCAAAGGGGCGAAAATTGATTTTATCACCATCAAACGAAGAAGAAACCTAGACAGGCGGGACTGACCAGTTTCTTTTCCATCTCGTTATTTGAGCATCGTCTGCGTTTTTTTTTCCTGCAGGAGAGAGTTCCCTGACATCACAAACCTTCACAATGACGAGAGAAAAAATCTATCAACAACACCCTAGACAAGAAGAAGACAGGAGAAAATGGCGCATCAGAAAAGCAGTAAAACGAAATCGAGCGACTAAACCAATAAACATCTGTGGTCTTGAACCCTTGGACTTCAATACCCTTGAAGCGCCCTTGAAATAATGTGACATTTCGCTGCATTTCGACGATTGGACCGTTTTATTACTCTTATTCCACTTCGTCAACTCCGGAATTCCAGCAAGATATAAAATGTGATTTCTCCCGTAAGTAATACTTTGAAAAGGCAGAAACTGAAAATGTTACATTCGTTTAAAGGGCAAAATACACGTATCAGGAAAAAAGAGCAGTTTTATAATTAATTTTATATGTAAGATTGTCGATGTCAACTTTAATAGACTAAACTTTAGCGATTTTTAAAATGTCTGCGTGGACTTTGTAGCAAATTTAGTTCTGAATCGATTTGTGTAAGATTTGTATAAATAGGAATATAGCAAATATATATAAAGTTATTTTTCGAGGTCCAAAAATGCCATACTATTGGTTTCAAGTAATTTAACGTAAAATGGTTAAAGGAGTTTGTAGGAAATTTCACCCTCAATCGATTAGTGCATGATTTATAATTCAAGGAAAATACGGAAAATAAGAAAGTAATTGATAACTTTAAACATAGTTATTTTCCATATTCCTAAGTACACAAATCTTGCAGCAATCGAGTCAGAAGTAAAATTGCCACGATTTTTAGTAAGACTTTCTTCGATTAATTACTTAGGAGCGATTATTACATGTCGTTGAAGTTGAATATTAACAAGTGCATCTGTCTAAAAAAAAATTCTTCTCATATTTCTCTTGCCCCTACTAGTATAAATTATGCACTAACCGATTCATGGTAAAATTTGATACATGCTTCTATTTGGGGTAAATGCAATTCTGGATACACTGGAGTATGATTTATAACCTTTAGCGCAAATGATATCAAGTCGTTTTGCTGAAACGGAAATATTATAGCCTCAATTTTCATAAATTGTAATATCGCTTTGAAATATTTAAAAGAAGTTTCGCCCTAAATCAGTTGGTAGATAATTTATAAATGGATTTTTTAAGTCTAGTCATTTTCGGGGATCGACGAAATTGACGTGATTAAGCAATCTATAATATCGCTCCAAGAAATGAATTGAAGAAAATCTTCCTGAAGATTGTGGCAAAATTACTTCTAAATCGGTAGGAGTAAGACTTATGAACATAGGAACATAGCAAATATACATAAAAGTGTAATATCTGGAAGAAATAATTTCAAGTTATTTTTCTGGTTGCGCAAATGTCGCCATTATTATACTCACCTTTCATCACTTATAATATGGCTTATAAATATCTACAGGTAAAAGTGTTGCAGTAGTTTGTAGCAAATTTCACTCTGAATCGAGTGGTGTATATCATAGAGTTACGGGACACATAAAATTAATTGTTAACTTTAACACTGGTCATTTTTGCGCGTTAGATTTCTCAATGATTAGACTATCTTTTGGTTTCATAGGAAATACTAAAATAAACTACAATTAATGAAGAATCTATTACTGCATGAATCAGAATTCTATGATATATGTATTAAACGTTATTTAAGAACAAAGTTTGAATTTCACATTTGAGTTCCACCAATTGGCTGTAACTGTCGGACTTGCGTCCTCTTACTTTTCAATTTTGAAGATTTTCAAGAATAAAAATCGTTCTTATTATGACAAAAATCTAACAAGCGAAAAAATCCTATGACAAAGACTATATAATTATGTTACAACTACAAAAACTTTAAGTTCATCGGTTGCTGAACAAATACAAGTTTTCTAATAATGAAACTGACTAATTTCTTTCTATCTTGTTAATCACTTTTCTAGATTAATCAAAATTAAGTTAATACAGGTATGGTTATGTCGAAGTCACAATTTCTTTGTTAACCTACGTGTAATGTTTTCAGCATCGTTTAGATTGGTTGCTTTTTGTCACTTTTCGTTTTCGCTCGTTTTCATCAATCCAGAACACTTTCAGGGCAAGTCAGTCTTTGTCATAATAATAGACGTATTTTATTACCCTCTAACACACGATAAAGTCATTTACCCAATTTCCGAACCCCTATGAACCCCACTGGCCTCGTTCGACGAAATTGTGAATTTCCATTTCGTCTATTCTTCGTTCGTTATCCTCGCTCACACCTAGTTCCTATAATTCAAGGCTTAGAACGCCTAGAATTATAACCATCAAAGAAATATGTAGAACAATCGATTAACGTTCTTTGTAACTTCAGTATTTTCTTGTAAGAAGTGTTCAAGAAAGAAATTTACATCGACACCTCGTAAAATTTAAAGCTTCTTATCAAACAAGTTGTGTTAACTAGAGCATTTAATCGATAACTGTTCTTTTAAAAGTTATTAGTGATGTTGTACATCAAGATGTAGATACTGTGGACATTAATAGTGTTCTGCGCTGATGATTGCAACGATTCGGAAAGCATGAATACTAATAACGACATGGAAATCGATAAACCAGGCAGTGCAATGTGCGAGACTATCCTGGAGGATACGAAATTACCCGCGACGAAACTTGCTGTGAAACTGGGTCAGACTATTCATCACGAAGGCGCAGCGGAACCTGCAAAACCCGAAAAACAAGCAAAAACTAGCAAACAAACATCGCGGGGATTAAAAAAAATAAGCTTCTTTTACCAGGAAGCACGTTCAGCCTTCACGACTTGAAATAACCGGCTAAAATCTGGATAAAATTAGTTAGATTCATTTTTAGAATCTAATAAACTTGAGATTTTTAATGATAAACGATAGGAAGATATAAATCTGGAAAAATATGATCACGGCGACGACAGACAGGATCAAAGTGAAGCCTTCGGATGTCAAGAGCAACCTGCGACAAGTGCGTCTATCCAAACAGCCGAAACTTGCTCAAGGGCTAAAAATAAAAGTTCGAACTCAAATTCGGATTGAACTAATCCTCGGCGCGCGGCTATAAATGCCACCAAAGGCTTCCAAATGTTTCAATGTTGCTTCTATAAGCTCTCATTCGGATGGTTGATGCGCAACATCGTGGAAATTTGTAACGAAGCGAAGCTTGTGATCGAATCACGAGTGTGAGTGGTGGAAGGAGAGCCGTACACACAACCCGAAAATTCCAAACGTTCCGACACTTCCCAATGGCGCATTCCGAGGCATCAAACTTCGAATCGAATCGTGTTGCAGTATGTGGCGAAAGCTATTTGAAGCGTTTAACCCGCACGACTTGCGCTTGGCTTTCAACGAACGCGCCGGAAAAAACCTGGGTGTAGTTGTAATAGGGCCGAAAACAGCCAAAATAAACAAAACCAACACGAAAAAATAAGGAGTGACGAAAGGCGGGAAAATCGGGAACAGGGGGAAAAACAGGAAGATAGATTAGTGTCTAGTTTTCTATGGTTTAAAGGAATGACATCCAAACAGCCAAACTAATTTGGTTTTTAAGATGATTGAATTTCACGGAAGTATTTTCCTTTATCTTAACGTGACAAAAAAGATTTTTTGAGAAAATTACAATTCATAGTTTGTCTTTGGAAACCCATAAAGCTCAAAATACTTCCAAGATAAGAAATTTTAAGATAACATACTTAATATAATATTTTGCTGGCAAACGAATAATATAACAAATATTCTTAAATAAATTCGAAAGGCACTTTACATAGATTTCAGACCGTTTGCGCTCAAAGAGTATGGTGTGAAGCGCTCTGTGACACCTCGAGGTGTTCACGGTCGAACACTCAACACGCGTAGTGAGCTGCGCCGCACGAGTACACAAAATACATTAGGAAACCTAGTACTTTGCATGCAGAAAATGGTCCCAGTATAGCAGCACAGCAAAATCTCAGCTAAACGCACAAGGCTACACCATTTCCTCAAATAGTGACAAAAAGGTGCTCGAGTACGATATCCCACATACTGACAGATCCAGGTGAAAGTCCTTGTTCTTTCGTAAGGTCACTTGCTCCGTTTAAAACCTCATATAACATCGAAGTATTATCGAATTAAACTATGGAAGCTGGTTAAGAATTATCCACTAACCTCTTGAGACTCTGATGCTTTCCACCATTGATCAACACCTTGTTGATCGGTTTGCCCCCGATGCTGGTCGGCGTCGCTGAACTATAACTCGCAGTCGCGGTGGTCGCATCGCTCGCAAAACTGCTAATGCTGTTCTCCTTGCTGATGGACGACGCCGGCGTCGGATTATTGTTGAGATGGTGCACAATGTGCGCGTGGTTGACGCTGGCGAGCGTGTTGGCGGTCGCCAGCGTCGCATGATGGCCGCCCCCGTTCGCCGCACGACCGTTCGTCAGCGTCGGCGATAGCGTCAGCTGCAGGTGCGCCTTACCCGGCCCAGCAGGGGGCTTCTCATCCACAGGCAGCATATACGACAACATTTTGATGGATGTCCACGCGAATCACGGAACTATTATGTCGGTGACATAGTGCTCGAATGAGGTTGGAATGCCCGCCCGTGCGGCGTTATCACACAATGCAACTGTAACAAAAAAGGGAAACATGAAAATTCTGTCACATTTAAAAATAAGAATGACGCTGCGAGAATGACGGGACGAAGGAAGAAAGAAAGGTGTATCAAAATATAATTCTAACAAGGAGGAGATACAGACTCGATCTTATAGATTTGTACGAAATTTGGTGTAGTTTTAGGATAGAACCTAATTATACTGAAACCTACCGACGCAACTGACAAACCTTGTCCCTAAAACGAACAATATATACAAACCGGTAATTTCAATGTATATAAAATAATATTTTCGTTCCCTTTTCACGAAAATCATGCACGAGCCGTCACTGAACCCAACATAACATTTATTTGGTGCTTGTCTGAAATTGTTCGTTCGCGATGCGCTCGATTTGTTTCTTTTGTTGATGGTTGCACGAGCGTCGTTTATCTCGCTGTGTGTGGCTCATGTTGCAAGAGGTTGAGGCATAACTCTGTGGTTAGACTTTATCTTCTTGTTCTTGGTCTCAATTTTTATTTTTCATTTGATTTCTGAGTTCCGGCTTGCATTGTCTGATCATTCGTTCCGTTCTGGCGCCTACGCTCAAATCGTTCGAGCCATGAGGACATAACCTATAAATTTCGCTATTCACAATCAACTCAAATCAACAGGGAGACAATCGCAATAAATCCGAAAGGTAAGACAATCACACAGATCATACATTGTTTGAGTTGAAGTTTGCGACGTTTTACGGACACATCGCCCCATGGAGTCCGCGAAACCTGCGACGTGTTTTCAAGAGGGTAGAGGAAATATGGGGGCAGATGAGAAAGCGCCCCCCAAAGGTTGTGTCTTCCATTGCGATATTCAAAGGATCACTGAAGCATATCCCGAGAATTGCAGTCGGAAAACCTGGAAAACGCAGAGGGTGGAAGTTCATTGCACTTCTCGTAACGATTGTCTGCACTTTCCCTCCGTATAATTTAATTCCCACGTGTCTATAAACGACCACGTTACTATCAACTGCAATAACATTTAAGAGAATAGATTTTGTTACAAAACTACGTAACAGAATGTACTCATTCAAGGATTTTATCGATTATTCATTCATTATAGGCAGATTTTGGCAATAAAGAATAGTCATTACTATCTATTGAAATAGAAGGAGTGCATTTCTGAAAACATGTCTGTTACATGGCTATAATGCATTATCTATAGTGCTGATGGTACAACTTGGGAATTAAAACTGTGTAGTTCTTAAGAAACATGCGATATCCACTTCAAAATAACGTCTGTAAATAGATAAGAATGAAGATGTTAAGTTCCATGTATGGATCAATAAATGTATAATATATATATTAAATAATCAGCAAATATTTACCCGATTTTTACTCTGCTTCCTTTAGATGCTTCCTCAAAAAAAATCATGGTCGAAAGAAATTGTTGTCATAACTTCTCAATTGTAAATATGACAATATAATATTTTAAGTTGCATATGGAATATGTTGTTAACGAAATAGTCTTAGCTATTTCAACTAAAGCAACCTTACACTTATAATATTAACTGGACCAGTTTAGCACCTAATTTGGCAGGGTGTACGCGCCCGAGCGCGAGGCGAGTCTACCCTAGCCTGTGCGCATGGTTGTTTGCGCACCACGCCATGTTCACCCTTTGTGCGCATGCACTGCGCACCGAGCTTAAGAAGCTTTGGCTTTGTCTTGTAAATATTCTGTAAATATAGTCATTTTGTATCCAGCATTCAACCAAGTAAGTTCTATTTTCTTCACCATTTCTCCTATATTCTCGTGTCGTGTAATTTGCGTGTGTTGTTGTCGTAACTTGTCGGCGAATCGAACTTACTTTGCTGGCGAAGTCATTAAAGCCTTTTGAATAAGGCTCTGCGATTTTTTCGAATGACTACATTCTTGGCAACATTGGCACATCGAGAAGAACACATAATTTGTACTTCAAGATATTTAAGGTATTAATCACGAATTGCATTAAGTAAAAGACAAAATGACATTGCTTCCCACCGGATTTAGTTGTAGTTTTTCACATGCAGTGAAACTTAGTCTAAGTTTTCAATTTTTACATATTGTTACACACTTTTTTAAATATGTCTATATAAATATTTGTTTATTTCACATGCAGTCAAACTTGGTCTAAGTTTTCAATTTTTACATATTGTTCGGAAAAAATTTGGCTACATCAATTCAAAGGGGCCCCTCGATGATTGTATATCATTTTGAAGACATATTTTCTGAAATCCTGACATCTTGCCAATATCTCGGGCCAAATGCTAGTAAGAGAGGAATCATTCGACTTCCGTAAGAAATTTCTACTGCTAAAGATATCCGTCCTTTCGTAACGAATCATATTCCGATTCCAATATCTGATTTTAATAGCCATAGACTTAATAATTCAAAAAGTTGCCTAGATTACCCTAGGTCGTCAGTACATAGTACTCAGTATCTTCCTCAGGGTTTGCATTATAGAGTACTGTATATTCGCCGAACTTTACCTACCTACAGAGTATGTAACCGGGGACAGGGTATGTATGTACAGAGTCTTTACCTACGACTCTTTTATTTAGACGCCTTTATGACTTTAACATTCGCGTTGTCCCGACTGCACTGCCATCCTTGTAAACTTAATTGATCAAACCGTGGCTGTGCGTTTTTGCCCCTTTACGCACGGCGCCGTGCGTAGAAATGCTAAAACGTACGGACCCGAGTCTAAATAGGTAAAAACGCACGGTGTGAAAAGTACGTAAAGAGAGATTTACTTGATCTGTATACTATACGTTATTGTTTGTTTTCTGTGTGGGTCGCAGGTAAATTATGATAAACATATCATAAAGTCATGTATGTAAAATGTTGGTCCAACTGTGAATATATTATGCAGTGTATTGTGTATTGTGCAGTGAACGTAGACTATTAAAAAAGGTTGGCACTAGTTGACTGTTTAATGACAAATTTGTGAATATCAGTTCGAGGGTATAAATATACTATTTCCAGAAATCCCCTCAGTTGAAAATCGCAAAAGTGTAAAATTGGAGGTTAAAATTTTGAACGTACATAACTTGAGCGTGCCTGGATTAAATTTAACTAAAACTCAAAGGAATGAAGATTATTTTATAGTAAATCCATTGGTATATGGTATATTGATATTCAATTAATATGTTCTATTTTATTTGCTAATAAACAGTTCTAACAATTTGAAAATCGGTTAATTAACAGTAACAGTGATTTTGGGCAGTACCTTAGACTGTTTAAGTTCATTATGCCTGGTATTTTAAAATAAGTATAAGAAATATTCCAAAGTTTTACATTAAATGATCACGTTATCTACCTCAGAAAAAAATGGCAAATCATAAAAAACAAAAGATAATAAAATAATCTATAAAAAAAAGACACTAACAGTCATTTCAGATCCAAAAGATTACTTTGTTTAGTCAATAACTCAGTTATGAATAATATTTACATTCGCTTTTATGATGCCACTGGCGATTTAATGCGAATTTGAATGTTTTTCCACACACATTACTGCTGGCGCCGAAGCAGCGCGTTTTTTTCGCACGCTGTACGTAAAGACGTAACGAAAACCCGCGCCTCTCGTGCTTTAAGTATAAATAGATATAAATATACTGACCTAGTTCAAGTTAATTTACTGTATATGCGAGTGCCATGCGTGCAGGAATCGTGGCGCGCAACGACAAGTGCATTTCGGTATTTATTGCAAATTTATTTAATTAAGTCGATCTTTGCAACGGCGCATAACTCGTAATTGAAGTCGTCCGTACTTTCCAAGTGTTCAAGTACTCAAAGTCTGCTCCTTTTTGTCGCGTTTTATAAGGTTTTGCTAGTCGTGTGCATGCTATTAATAAATATTATACTTTAATATGTGGTGAACGCGATTCGTGAGGCGAAACAAATTCGCCACGCGCACGAAATTCCCAAATTATACACGATGGAAAAGTGTTTTTCATAATCTGAGCAATTTTTGTAGTCGTAAACACGAATAATTTACATTATGAGTTTGTAAACTTCCTGTTTCCGGTTACATGTCTTATAAATAGCTCAAAATATATAATAGGTGGCGTTAGTTGAACTTTCTAGCGTACAAGAAAATTACAAAAACTATATTATCGACAAAATGAGTTCAAAACCATTAAGGTGTTTAATATAGAGATTTCCTGTGTAAACGCAAAAACATTTTTGTGCAGTGCTTACATGCATTAACATACGTTCCGTTCTAGATAAAAGGTAATTGAAATATGATTCCATGAATATACATACAAACGATAGAGGCACATATAATAATAATAGAGAATGAGTCCTTTGATATTCAAAGACAACTTGCTTGAATGTTCCACTTTGAGATTTATGAAATGTCATAGCACATCCTGATACGGAAGGAAAATGCTTTCACATTCCGTTTATAGTTTTATTATAAAACCTTTTTTAATATAGGGAACATCAAAGTGCTGCAAATGCTCAATCTTTGCGTAACCAAAATTTAAAAATAATCTCAAATGGTTAAATAATAATAAATAAAATACATAATAATAATAAAATTTTGTTGGGTATGTGAATTGTTTGTGTATGTTGTTGATAGTAGTTCTTGCAATGTCTATAGAGTTGTGCGATGTTGAATGTTTTCCAAAGTTGAATTTTACAGTTGAATGTTTATAGTTGAATGTTATGTTGAATGTTGTGTTTTTTTTTTAATGAAACAGGAAGATTAAAATATACATACAACAAATACAATAAAATAAAATATATATAAGTAGATGGATTTGGTTGGGTGAATATTTTATTTATTCAACAACCTTTTTCTATCACATAGTGGTGTAAGGGAATAGTAACTTTCACCCGGCCAAATCCGGTCTCGCTACTGATGGTACTTGCTCTGAATTTTTTGTGCATATGGGTTTTCCGGGGACCGTTGCAATCGAATCGCGCAACCTTCGTTCACGGTTTTACCGCGAAATCAGGAGTTCGCGGTCGACGCCGCAGCCGCTTGTTGAGTGGAGAGATCAAGTGGTCTCCCATCCAACGCCTAGCTACGTCCGACGTTGCTTAACTGCAGTGATCAAACGAGCACCGAGCTCCACAACGCGGCAAGCCGCCGCTGGTTGAGTGAATATATATATAAACCTTTATTGGCATAATTCTTCAACCAATTCCATTACAAACATTTATTACAATAAGTACTAAGTAAAACTAAATAAAACTTAACATACTAAATACTTTTAAACACAACTTATTGAATTCAACAAAAAGTACCAGCCTTAACCCGTCTCCAGGCAATCCCTACCCAACTTCTTTACTATAATCCTCGCAATAATCGCCACCCCCGTTGAGTGAATAATTGAGTATAAAATATCGGTTAATTGAAAAATATGAACAAGAATATGCATAATGAATAATAACGTGGGTGGAGTGGATTGACAAGAAGCCAGCTCCATCTAGGGCCTCCCAACCAGCGATTGCTGGGCCTCCCTTTCTTCGAAGGACCACAGACATGCAAACAGTGCATGTTCCGGAGAATCCTCTTCACCGCTGCCACACATTTGGTAATCCCCAGTGTCTGCAATCCCCATACGGTATAGATATGAATGTTGTGTTGGAACTAGTTTTAGTGTGGGTAGTTCTTAATAAGTAAAGTGGAAAATAATCACACTGTATTATGCCTGCTCCGAGAAATCGAACCGCGACCGCCGTTTAAAAAACGAAAATATAAAAAATAGCCTATCTCTCAAGTTGAAACAAATCACAATTCAGTTTGATACCATCAGAAAGTAAGAGTTGGGGATAATTTTGATGTTTGATTGTTTGATGCTTCATCAAAAAAGAACTCCTCGAAAATTGCGAAGAGGAGCTCCATTCGCGCTCTTTTTCGAAATTTTCGAGGCGCAAAACAGTCGTTTTTCGCCAGTGTGAAGCGCAGTGGTTCGCACGATGACTACTGTCCACAATGTCCCAAGTTCGATCCTTAGTGGGAATACATAGTAAACTGAATTCTTCTCCTTACCAATAGTATTAGCCTTCAATAAGTCTAATTACGTTGGAAAAGAATTGAATAGAGCTAATGACCATAGCAGTCGATGCTCGGTAAAATCAAACAAAAAAAGGATATAATTTTAGATTTAAATAAGCTCATTATTTAATACTAGCAACGTTCATTAATTACATATTTTATAGTTCTATTCAATAGTTTACATAATGCTAGTTAATCTCCAATAAAATACCTTCTTCCCATCAAACCAGCATCTAGTCTCAGGGGAATAAGCAGATTGCTCAACTAATCTCATAAATACTCAAGCCAAGCACACCAACAGTGGAGTGTGATATTTTTAAGTAAACCTACAAACGACGGAACAAATCACAAAATGACACGCGGACACGGGCAGTAGCAAAAGTGTAAGAAAGGAACCCGAAGATATGTGATGCGTGAAATATGTGTCATTAGGTACGGAATTAGAGCGTTGCAACCAGTCAGTCAACGCCAAACAAACACACGCTGTTATTCCAGGGCAGGCAACAGCAGCAGAGCTAGAGCAAAGCTGCAGCCTGACGCGGAAATAAAACAAGACATGGCTCGCCATGAGGAATACAGAGACGACGAAGAAGAGCAGCACGCGGCTGAGTGCTTAAATTAATGTCGACGAAATTATGCTTGGAATTCAGCTCGCTGCTATGGAATTTGAAAAGTTCTAACATGATTAATTAATAAATATCAATCAGTCTATAAAAAAATACAACATTTTTATTTTTATGAAACACTTTTAGCAATTTTAATTAGAGGAATTTTGGAAATCTTACAATTAAGTGAGGTAGCTTGGTGTTATTTCAATCAAAAGTATTTAAGAAATGCTTTTCATTTGTTTTATTATTTCTTTTAGAGGAAATGAATGGTCCTAGAATTGCGATGTATCGGTGCGTCTATTTCAATGTACATATTTTTTTAAATACAAACTAAAATAAGATAGAATATTGTTATTATATTTCAATAAACCATATACCAATCGTAATGCTATTTTTCATCCTACTACCTTCTTCTTGGTTATCGTTAAATTATCATTAGTTCATGAAAGCAAACTCACTCACGATATAATCACGATTTGCACTCACGATATAATAATAGTGGTTGTGAGCTAAATAAATAGCTACAATTGCTTTGTCTTTGGCAGGCTCTCAACGACAGGATTTATTTGCACAAATGGACTCAAAAAAATTAATATATTCACGCCACTGTCAGAAACAAATAGTATTCAGCTTACAAGGGGAGTATCTTAATTGTCCGTCTCAGATTTGGATTAAAATTTTTGTACGTGTAGTACATATATTTAAATAATTTCACTTAATGACATTTTTCGCCGTTCTATTACTAGTAAAGATTAAGAGGAAAATTAATAAATAATCTTAGCAGTTCTTTATAAGCATTTACCATTCTGCTTGTAATTGATTATAAATTACAACAAATTTTCTGCGGTCAACAAAACTAGGAGGAAATTAATGTGGATATTGAGGAACAATAACGTGTTAGTAAAATAACGTGTGAGTAACAGGAACGTGTAACGATTATAAAAATACTCATACAAATGTACTGAAGGATTTCGTTCCAACATTCATGGAGAAAACAAAAAAAAAACTGATAGATATATATATGGATATGTTCCAAACAAAGCTTGAAAGCTTGAAAATAAGAAAAGAAACAAGTATAGATAGATTAAGAGGAAAATTAATAAATTATCTTGGACAGTTCTTCATACTCTTATATTATATTCTATTTTATTAATAAAAAATCGCAGAAGTACAACTTGATTATAAAATACAACAAATCTTCTGCGGTCAGCTGTGATGAAAACTAGGAGGAAATTGATGTGGATATTGAGGAACAACAACGTGTTACATTATAAAAATACTCGTACAAACGTACTGGAATATTCCATACCAACTTTCGTGAAGAACACAAAAAACTAATAGAAATATACGGTAATGTCCGAAACAAAGCCGAACCGCTGATAAGAATTATGCATATCTTAAAAAACAGAACATTATGAAATCATACCAACATTTACATTATGTTTTGTTTTTCTATAAAGGGGGTCCCCCGACATCCCGTCGTGGGTCCTATTGACCCACGCCTCAAAAGCCGCCCTTAGGAAATGCGTTTTTTTTGGGTGATTTATCGACGAGTATGGTCATTAGCTCTATTCAGTTTTTTTTTTCAATTTAATTATTGGGAAATTAATGATCTCGTTTCTTCATATATA
>JAODAC010026266.1:0-10942 GCA_027575185.1 Mimaenictus wilsoni
GCTAACATTGTTCGATTCGCCTTTAGCGTGGTATAAAATCGCCCCTAAATAATTAATCGATAGTGAATTTACCGAAGCATGTGGAAAATTTACTTCTGAATCGATTAGTCCAAGATTTAAATTGGTTTACGATATAGAAAATGTAAATATAAGTGCAAAGTTCGCGGCAGGTCAGTTCAAGCCAATTTTCTGACTGGAAAAATGTCACCGAGTTTATACTCAATTTTAATCAGTTATAATATTTCTTCAACATATTTAAATTACAGATTTATATAGTACATTTTACGCTGAATCGAATGATATATAATTTATACTAGTCAGATTAAGTGATATATGAGAAAATATGAAATGTTTGGGACCAATCATTTATCTGAGATCGGTAATGCTAACATTGTTCGATTCGCCTTTAGCGTGGTATAAAATCGCCCCTAAATAATTAATCGATGGTGAATTTACCGAAGCATGTGGAAAATTTACTTCTGAATCGATTAGTCCAAGATTTAAATTGGTCTAAGATTTAGAAAATGTAAATATAAGTGCAAAGTTCGTGGCAGTTCAGTTCAAGCCAATTTTCTGACTGGAAAAATGTCGCCGAGTTTATACTCAATTTTAATCAGTTATAATATTTCTTCAACATATTTAAATTACAGATTTATATAGTACATTTTACGCTGAATCGAATGATATATAATTTATACTAGTCAGATTAAGTGATATATGAGAAAATATGAAATGTTTGGGACCAATCATTTATCTGAGATCGGTAATGCTAACATTGTTCGATTCGCCTTTAGCGTGGTATAAAATCGCCCCTAAATAATTAATCGATAGTGAATTTACCGAAGGATGTGGAAAATTTACTTCTGAATCGATTAGTGTAAGATTTAAATTAGTCTAAGATTTAGAAAATGTAAATATAAGTGCACAGTTTGCGGCAGGTCAGTTCAAGCTAATTTTCTGACTGGAAAAATGTCGCCGAGTTTATACTCAATTTTAATTAGTTATAATATTTCTTCAACATATTTAAATTACAGATTTATATAGTACATTTTACGCTGAATCTAATGATATATAATTTATACTAGTCAGATTAAGCGATGTATGAGAAAATATGAAATGTTTGGGACGAATCATTTATCTGAGATCGGTAATGCTAACATTGTTCGATTCAACTTTGGCGTGGTATAAAATCGCCCCTAAATAATTAATCGATGGTGAATTTACCGAAGCATGTGGAAAATTTACTTCTAAATCGATTAGTCCAAGATTTAAATTGGTCTAAGATTTAGAAAATGTAAATATAAGTGCAAAGTTCGTGGCAGTTCAGTTCAAGCCAATTTTCTGACTGGAAAAATGTCGCCGAGTTTTTCAATTTTTTCAATTTTAATCAGTTATAATATTTCTTCTACATATTTAAATTACAGACTTATATAGTACATTTTACGCTGAATCGAATGATATATAATATATACTGGTAAGATTAAGAAATTTATGAGAAAATGTTAAATGTTTTGGTCGAATCATTTATCAGAAATTGGTGATACTGGCATTAGATTCGACTTCAGCGCTCTATAAAATCGCTCCCAAATAATTAATCGAAGCAAATTTTACTGAAAAAGTGGCAAATTTACATCTGAATCTATAGGACTAAGATTTCTAAATATAGAAATTTAACAATCATAAATAAGAAATATAGTAATGTTTGGGAAAAGTAATTTCAAGTCCTTTTTTCTACCTTGGATAATGTTGCCATTATTATGCTCAACTTTTTTTAATATCGAAATTAATATCGAATATCGAATTTTTTTAATATCGAAAGTAAAAATGAAATCTTTAAATTGCTAGACGTATATTTATCTTAAAATTTGTTCCACCATTTGAAACGTTTTATATAAACGAAACGATTTTACAAAACCTCTCGTCGTAATAGTCCGAGAATGACTTAACAAAAAAAAAGAGTAACTCCTAGACAAAACCGTTCAGGTGACTTACAAACAAGACTGAACAATGTCCACGTATACTTCTGGAGCATGTGCTAACATTTACAACTTTTGTCCCACTTTTCAATGGTGCAAAAACCAACAGTTAACAAGTAACAAATGACAGAAGAACGAGCGCAAAGAACAGAAGAAGATTTCACGCTGGTTTTCATAGCATGTGCCCACCGAAAATCGACGTAATGTTCTCCGAAGAGCCGCGCACAAAAGCAGCCTTCAACAACGCTCGTAATTAGTGCAATGATTGTGGGCGAGGTGCGCTCGTGCTGCTCATTGACAATTCGTACAATATTTACAAAGAGCCGGCCCCAAAGTCTATTCGACTAGCCACAGCATGTGCCGTCCACTTTTCCAACTTCCTGAGCGCAGCGAATACTTGTTCGCACTTTTTGGAATTTGCTCTGCGGCAAGGCGGTACGTTTTACTTCGCCTAAACAACAATAAACAATGTGGGACAAGAGATGGGCAATACGTTACTCGTTCGAATAGATGCGACAACTTTTGTTGGACGGTCATAAAATCAAGGTCAGTTATGCTCACATTCGGGTACGAGAACAATTTCAACAATTACGGAAGTAAGGTATGGAAATCCTGTGATTTTGTGTACGATTCTGTACCACACCGGAAGTTGGGTTTTATGACGTGATTATCACCAGATGTCTTCCTATTATTGTGTGTTTGAGGCTGGTTTTCGAAAGTTTTTACGCTCGGCAAGTTGATAATTTTTGCATTAGAAGTGATTAACGATGTTAAAAGTATCAAAAATCATTAATTTTATGAAGTGGTGTGAGTCAAATATTATATTGTTGTCTGAAGTACTTAAAAAATGTAGTTTTAGTTGATTAAACTTCTTTTAACCTTGTTAATATCATTAAAATTGAATTTTCGTGACTAAACCGCGACATAAATCGAATTTTTAGCATTTCTTTTCGGTATTAAATCTTCTATCTATTATAAAAAATATTATAGCAATGATCTGTTTAATTGTTTGGAGTTTTATTATTGTCGGTGGGGTACAACCCCTTTATTCGATGCTATTACATATTATTTCATAATTTTAAAGGGAGCTATTTGAATTTATTCTTTAATTACACCTAGAAATATACCATATCATTTGATACGGCATATTTGATGTTTTATTTGGAAGGGGAGGACCCCTTCATTTGATATATTACAGACTATCTAAGTTTTAGTAAGCAATTTGATTTTTGTTTTAATTTATTCATAAAAATATGCCCGTTCAGATTTTCTATGCATTTATTTGTTTCTCTGGAGGTGAAGGCACCAATCGATTACATGTAACATTGAATTAAGGGGTTCCCCCCTTGAGGATTCGAAATTGCAAAATTCGAAATTTGGACGCAAAAACAGCAAAATCTTTCGAACGTTTTAACTTTTTTGTTGTGTTATTTTAAATCGACTTAAGCTGACTTTGACGTCCCCTTGATTACAAATTAACTAATTACCCTACAATTTAAACAATTAAGGATGTGAAGTATGGAAATCAGAAACTCACACCGGAAGTTAGGTTTTATGATGTGATTATCACCAAATGTTTTCCTACTATTGTGTGTTTGACGTTGGTTTTCGAAAGTTTTGACGCTCGGCAAGTTGATAATTTTTGCATTAGAAGTGATTAACGATGTTAAAAGTATCAAAAATCATTAATTTTATGAAGTGGCGTGAGTCAAATATTATATTGTCGTCTGAAGTACTTGAAAAATGTAGTTTTAGTTGATTAAACTTCTTTTAACCATGTTAATATCATTAAAATTAAAATTATAAGTTTATCTTAAAGCCTGTGCACATGGAACGCGTCGTTGAAATGGATCGCAGGTAGAAGAAAGTGAAATCACAAATCAAACGCGTTTTTTGACAATTTTCGTGACTAAACCGCGACATAAATCGAATTTTAAGCATTTTTTCCAGTATTCTGTCTTCTGACTATTGTAAAAATATTATAGCAATGTATTTTCTTTTTCGTTTGGAGTTTTATTTAGGAGTTTTTATTTTTTCCTATTATTTCGTAATTTTAAAGGGTGGTACTTGAATTTATTCTTTAATTACTTCTAGAAATGTACCATTTCATTTGATACCGCATACTTGATATTTTATTTGCAAGGGGAGGACCCCTTCATTTGAGGCTTGAATTATCTGTTTAATTTTTCGTGAGCAATTTGAATATTGTTCTAATTTCCTTAAAAAAGGGTATGCCAGTTCAGATTTCCTACACACCTATTTGTTTCTTTGGGAGTGAGGGACCCAATCGATAATTTATAACATTGAAGAATAAAGGGGTCTCCCTGAGGATTAGAAATTGCAAAATTCGAAATTTTGACGCAAAATCGCAAAATCTTTCGAACGTTTTAAATTTTTTATTGAGTTATTTTAAATCAAGTTAAGCTCTGTTTGACGTCTCCATGAATTCAAACTAACTAATTACCTAAAAATTTAAACATTTAAGGAAGTGAAGTGTAGAAATTGAAAACTTGGGTTTTATGATGTAATTAACACCAGATATCTTTCTAGTATTTTGATAATTTTGATAATTTGATAATTTGATAATTTGATAATTTGATAATTTTTGCACTACAATTATTTGATGTTAAAAGTATCAAAAACCATTAATTTTATGAATTTTATGAAGTGGTGTGAGTCAAATATTATATTGTTGTCTGAAGCACTTGAGAAATGTAGTTTTAACCATGTTAATATCATTAAAATTAAAATTATGAGTTTATCTTAAAGCCTGTACACATGGATCGCGTCAATGAAATGGATCACACGTAGAAGAAAGTGAAAAAACAAATCAAACGCGTTTTTTGACAGTTTTCGTGACTAAACCGCGACATAAATCGAATTTTTAGCATTTCTTTTCGGTATTCAGTCTTCTATCTATTGGTTTTGGAGTTTTACTTTTATTGTAGGCACAGGATGCCTTCATACGATATTATTTACTTCGTTACTTTTTCTTTCAAAATTCAAAAATCAAACCAGATCTTAAAAAAGCAAACAAAACGCCCACATCCTTAACAGCTAAAAGCATTGTTCATCCGTCATTCATTTTCACGATCTTAAGGTTCATCATCCTCCATTCTGCTTAATATAATTAAAAAAAATATTAATTAAGCCAAGTCTTTAGACACAAAGTCAGCCGATAACCCTCTCCCAAAGCCGATGTACGAAATTAACGAGCCGATAAAACGTCTTCCCATGCATCCCAACTTCCCAAAAACCTTCACAACCCTTCCCATCCGAAGAACTTCACCTACGTATAAACCAAAGTACAAAAAAGATGCTAATGACTTTAGAATTCCTTTTTTCTTCAACGCATAGGCGTCAATCTATTAGCTCCTCAATCTTGCTGCGAGATGCAGGTTAATTAAATTCAACCATTGTTCCTCCCAATGAATTGGTAGGATCTACAAAGTATTGCAGGAAGTGTAACGACTTACGGAGAATACAGAAATGATGCTGGTGTTGTTAGAAATTTGAATAGTGGAACATGTGCTTAGGAACACCTGGTACGCATTTTGATGTTTTTTTTTTAATAATATCAAGCTGCAATCGATGAATGAATTATAATTCATTGCCGTTTGATTTTATTAATGATGTTGTATATGTACTACGTAGCTACGCAGCAAGATGTTGTGAGTTGGATTCGTATTTGGATTCGTATAAAAAGTTTTAATTGACTGGGCTTATTAAGATTTATTAGAATTAGATACACTTTCGATTTTATTTGATGAAACAAAAATCATCATTACGTGTATTTTACGGCTTTAATTAATGAGAAAGTTAGTAATTTAGACACAAGGATTACTTAGGTTTTTGACGTTGATTCTTTCTTTTCAGAAAAACACATTTTGATGGAAGTACAATTTCTTTTTTCAAAGTTATGAAAGTTTTGGTTTTAGTCTTGTTTTAGTTAACTTCTTATATTTGAATGATAATATTTTAGAATAGATTGTTTCTTACTCAAACTATCGATACGAAATTCCTTGTTCCAAGAGTTTATAGCAAATTTCACCACGAATCGATTGGTGTATAATTTATACTTGTACAAGTAAGGGAAATGAGAGAAAAAATAATATTTAAGCCGCGTCGAATTTTCTATCAATAAGATTGTCGATGTTGACGATTTTAGACTCAACTTTAGCGGTCTATAATATTGCTTCTAGGTAATTAACGGCAAAAAATCTTCCTGAAGATTGAAGCAAATTTACTTCTGAATAAATTGGTGTAAGATATGTATATATAGAGAAATAGCGAATTTAAATAAAAGTATAATCATTGGGACAAGTCATTTCATGTCATTTTGCGCTGTGAAAATGTCTACGTTTTTACATACAGTTTTTAAGAGTTCAAATATCGGTTCAAAATATAAAAAAACGAAAAACTACTACAGCAGTTTGTAGCAAATTTCATTCTCGATCGACTAGTGTATGATTTATAATCATACAATTAGGGAAAATATGAAAATTTTTGACAATTTGAAAACAAGTCAGTTTTCAATTTTCTATCAAGAAGATTGAATGTTGACGATTTTACACTCAAATTTAGCGGTCTATAATATTGTTCCTAGGTAATTAACGGCAAAAAATCTTCCTGAAGATTGAAGCAAATTTACTTCTGAATCAATTGGTGTAAGATATGTATATATAGAGAAATAACAAATCTAAATAAAAGTATAATCTTTGGGACAAGTCATTTCATGTCATTTTGCGCTGTGAAAAGGTCTACGTTTTTACACACAGTTTTCATGAGTTCAAATATCGGTTCAAAATAAAAAAAAAACGAAAAACTGTTAGGGCAGTTTATAGCAAATTTCTTTCTAGATCGATTAGTGTCTAACTTATAATCATACAATTACAGAAAATATGAAAGTTATTGACAATTTTAAAATAAGTCAATTTTCTATCGATAAGATTGTGGATGTTGAGGATTTTAGACTCAACTTTAGCAGTCTATAATATTGCTCCTAGGTAATTAACGGCAAAAAATCTTCCTGAAGATTGGAGCAAATTTTCTTCTGAATCAATTAGTGTATGATATGTATATATAGAGAAATAACAAATCTAAATAAAAGTACAATCTTTGGGACAAGTCATTTCATGTCATTTTGCGCTGTGAAAATGTCTATGATATTACACTCAGTTTGAAGAGTTCTAATATCGGTTCAAAATAATAAGACGCAAAACTATTATGGCAGTTTGTAGCAAATTTCATTCTCGATCGACTAGTGTATGATTTAGTATCATACTATTACGGAAAATATGAAAATTATTGACAATTTTAAAACAAGTCAATTTTCAAATTTCGGAAAACTAGTTTTATTGCACGCTATATTTCTCGATGACTACATCTATTTTGTGGTTCACCAAATACAGTAAAACAAACTACATTTAATGCAGAATCAACTAGTGTTTGAATGGTTATTCTGCGATTTGTATTTTTGAAGTTATTTAAAAACAAAGTTTGAATTTCACATTTTATTTCCACCATTTGAACGCTTGGGTTGGATTTAAGTGGTTAGGTGTCTTTTCATTTAATACTTGAAAGTTACTGAAAGGAATATAAGGAAAGGCACTTAAGTCAATTTACATTTTATACGAAGAAGCCTGATAAATTATTTGTTCACAAAAAACTTCGAAATTTTAATTTTGCAGATATATTTTACTAACATTAAACCAAATTTTGAAATGTAAAATTTTAGCACTGTGTATAAACCGAATTTTAAAAATCTATTCATGTAGTATATACATTATCATACTCCTGAACAGAAATAGAACTCCATTCGTGAAGTGTGAAACCTCTGACACTTGAAGTACGAACCTGAAACGGTCGTAGAGTGCGAAATATCCGAAACGCCAAAACGCGCAAAGTGAATAGACGCCGTCGGCCGTAGAATGGCAAACTAATTGCATTCATTGACACCGAGGCGTGAGCCATTCATCCGCCATTCTTCAGGCCTCTGCGCCTACCTTCCGAAGACTATAGCGTACAATGGATGTGACACCTCGCGCCTCCATTCATCCGAAATGTCGCCAACAATGAACGGCTACAAATCGTTTTTTCGTCAATGCAGCGCACAAACTTGCTGAAGGAGAAAAAATCATTTAGGCCAACTGCCATAGTGTTAGATTGCTCACCAAGGAATACTCTTAGCTGTAGCTAGGAACAGTTAGGCCGAATTTAGTTAGAGCTAAGCATAGCTACACAGCTAAACTAGGTAAACTGTAAACGCTCATCGAGGCTATGTTTGAGTGGTGGGACACACACATGCTACGCTAAATTAGAAACATGCCGAAAAGAAAATGCAAGACATTATGGACATGCTTCTGACGGCTTTCGATATGGTTAAAACGGTGATAATCGACTGAGACGATGCCGTCTTGAAAGTGAGACCACCGGAAAGGTTTGTACATTTTTGGGGACGTTGACAAATTTGCATGGTTTTCAAAAAATCATGTTTTTCTGAATTTTTCTTTTCAATTTTTTTTATATGTTTCAACTTTTTATAGTTTTCTCACTTTTACTTACAATTAGATTTTATAAAAGTAAAAACAAAGAAAAAGTGGCTTAAGTCGATTTTTTTTCCAAAGTATATTAAGTTGACTTAAATAATATTGTAGTGTTTATTGGCTAGTCGGTTCTCGCAAGATAATTTTATTGAAAATTACCTAAAACATGTTTTCTTAAGTCTATTTAACTAGGGTATGTTTGGGAAATGTTATATTGAGCCTTGTATATATATATTTCCCATAATTTTGACCACTCTATAATGTGATAATCGATGTGAAAAATACTTTGGACACGGAAACCAAGCAGACTGGTGTCGAATATTGGGCGATTTCGAGAAAAAGGCGTCTTAAATCGTCACAATGCCGCCACAGCGTTAAAAATGCAAAAAAAATGAGTATCTTTATTATTGATTTTCCTATATTTCTAATAACGCAATCGGACTATATGATATACCATTAGATAGCTCAGATCTTCTACATTAATTATAAGTATTTAGAATTTAAAACTTTCTTTTCTTACTTAAAGTTATCAGGGGTAGACTTTACCCTGTGCTTTCGATATGAAGGATTAATATGTATTCAATGTTTTATATATCAGCATATTCTCTGTTTCATAGACTATTTAATGGTGTCAAGCATATTAGTATCCCGCTTGTGGACGCCCTGTTTTTAGGGTAAATATAGGAGCGCGTAATGGACTGCATGTAAATTTGTCCCAACTCGTTTGTGGGCAATTGTAATGTAGACAATGAGTAATTTTGTTTTCCCCGTTCGCGCTCCTATATTCACACCCATAATACGATTATATATAAAAAAGACATTAATAACTTATATACCACGTGTTAGTATATGAAATGGGGAATATGCTGATGTTTTAGTCGTTCAATATATTTTTCTCTTTCATATCGTCAGCAAAGGATGAATTCTATCCTTGATATCTCCATATATAAAAGACAATTTTTAAATCCTAAATACGGCACATTGACGTAGAAGAGTTAAGCTACCTATTGGTATATCAACCATTCTGATAGCATTATTATAAGAATGGTAAAATTCATTATAAAAAGTCGCGAAACTTATATTTTGAAAGTTTATGCGGAGCCGACGCAATGCTACGTAGATTTAAGACGCTTTTTCCATGAAATCACGCCAATCTTTGTTGTTGCCGCCGTTACCGTTACGTAACGAAGGGGTTTACTGTCTAATAAGAGGTTACCACTTCAAGAAATGGTTAAATTACATTATCTGAAGTTGTAAAACTTATATTTCAGCTTTATATTTGGCCTGGAATAATTTTCAAATTGTTTTGATAGCGTTATTACTCATTAAATTACTGTAAAGTTACTTTAGTCATTTTATCTTAAGTCTACATCGTATCCTCCTCTGCTTTCTTTAGTAGGATGATGTTCTATTCAAGCTTTAAGGATTTCTTGCCATTCGGTCTGCAATGAATCACTGTCTGTCATTGTTTTGATGAGAATTTCAGGAAGACCTTGAGCTCTGGTACATGAATTTTCATCCACTTTGCAATGTGGTCTTCTTGCATCTTTTCTACATGGAGGTTCCAATCCAATCCAGTTCCAATGGACCAAGGAAGGCAAGGAAGACTTCCTTGGTCCAACTAACAAAGCCTGACTCATCTAATTCGCTTCTTATTTTGTCTTATTTTGTTATTACTGCCTCTTTTGTCGCATAGTGTGATACCTTTCCCTGAAATTAAGGTACTTATCTCTGCGGTGCGCATAATTTGTTTTGCCTTGCTGGTATCTGCTCTAGCATCGACAGTATATGCTGGCTTTGGTCTTATCAACCTTTACCAGTGCGAACTGTACTCTAATGTGAGTGATTAAGTGATTGATCTTTCATATTGTCGCACGACAGAGCCTAAAGATTGCTTTATTTCAATGTTTGAAGCTTATGTAACAATAACAATGACATTATAAATTGGATTTTTCAATGTTGCTGAATAACAACAATAATTGCCGACGCATCATAAGTTGGACGCCAATGCTGACCAACTTATGTGTGAGGTAATTGATTTCATTGTCAAGTTTATAATTGTCGAAATAATTGGCAACAAACGGCGTCATATAGCTCATTATTTGGTTTATTAATTAGTATTTAAGCAGTTCAATGAGAGAGCATAAGGCAGTACAGAGTGGAAATCGGTAACAGTCAATAGTAAATACCATACAGCCCTTAGTAAGTCAGTGAGTAAGAAATAGTAATAAACAATCTGAACCCCTAGAAGTCTTGTCAATGTCCTGGTCCCAGGTAATACACGATACCCTCGGAAGAGTTGAGTGAGAGATCCGAGACAATATGTTATTTGTAAGTACTTCAGAAATCCCAGATTTCGAAGTTACTACCGTCATTTTCAAACCTTATTAAAATTGCCTCTTGGCGATTATGTGCCCTTCT
>JAODAC010026277.1:0-16583 GCA_027575185.1 Mimaenictus wilsoni
GGAAGCTAAGATAGGACAGATTACTACACAACGGATAGACCAAAGCAAAGCAGATCAAAGTATAGAATTTGGCAACTCGAGTTCGAGTTTATGAACAGACAAGGAAAGGAAAGAAAAAACAATGCCTCAGCATGCTTGGACACTCTGGACTTGTGTTCCAAGTTAATGTAAGGCTATCGCAAATCATGTGGGCGAGTAGCATCGGTCAAAGATCATTACGACAGCTTTCCTTCGTCCCCCTCCGTCATGCTCCAACGACGATGGACCAGTTTCTCATTTCCACGCAACAACCCCGACGATGACATCCAGCCGCGGCGCCGCGCCACCCACGTCTCCGCTAACGACGCAACCAAGCGGCATTAGCTGGCCATCAAACGAAACACGGTCTATCAAGCGCCAATAATTGAGTATTGATCTGACCACCACACGCAGCGACACGAAAAAGAAATGCTCGGCGAGGGTGGCGTCGGGCAGAGCTTCCGCAAGTTGTCCCTCACACTTTCTCTGCCCTTTCTTTTAGACGGACTCGGGAGATGTTATTGTATTAATGTCTAGCGAAGACGTTCGGACGGCAAATACAAATTAATAGTTTTACAAGCGTTTTATGGGGACTGGGAAGAATGGGATAGGGCAGGAGGAAAATAGTGGAGAGACGAGGAACGTAGAATAGGCTAGGATTTTTTAGAAAAGATTAGGTTTGGTTAAGCAAACGCAGATCAAGCAGACCAGAGCAGATCAGAGCAGACCAGAGTAGATGAGAGGTGATCCGAACAAATCGAAGCAGAGCAAAGCGGAGCAAATCCGAGCATGTCGGAGCAAATCACAGAACTGATCAGAACAGACCAGAGCAGATCAGAGCAGATCAGAGCAGATTAGAGAAGATCAGAGCAGAGCAGATCAGCGCAGATCAGAGCAGATCAGAGCAGATCAGAGCATATCAGAGCAGATCTGAGCAGATCTGAGCAAATGAGAGCATATGAGAGCAGATCCGAACAAATCCAAGCAAAGCGAAGAGGAACAGATCCGAGCAAATCACAGAACTGATCAGAGCAGACCAGAGCAGATCAGAGCAGGCAAACGCAGATTAAGCAGACCAGAGCATATCGGAACAAATCACAGAACTGATCAGAGCAGACCAGAGCAGATCAGAGCAGGGAAAAGCAGATTAAGCAGATCAGAGCAGACCAGAGTAGATCAGAGCAGACCAGAGCAGATCAGAGTAGGCCAGAGCAGATGAGAGCAGATTCGAACAAATCCAAGCAAAGCGAAGAGGAACAGATCCGAGCAAATCACAGAACTGATCAGAGCAGACCAGAGCAGATCAGAGCAGGCAAACGCAGATTAAGCAGACCAGAGCATATCGGAACAAATCACAGAACTGATCAGAATAGACCAGCGCAGATCAGAGCAGATTAGAGCAGATCAGGGCAGATCAGAGCAGACCAGAGTAGATGAGAGGTGATCCGAACAAATCGAAGCAGAGCAAAGCGGAGCAAATCCGAGCATGTCGGAGCAAATCACAGAACTGATCAGAACAGATTAGAGCAGATCAGAGCAGATCAGAGAAGATCATATCAGAGCAGATCTGAGCAAATGAGAGCATATGAGAGCAGATCCGAACAAATCCAAGCAAAGCGAAGAGGAGCAGATCCGAGCATATCGGAGCAAATCACAGAACTGATCAGAGCAGACCAGAGCAGGCAAAAGCAGATCAAGCAGACCAGAGCATATCGGAGCATATCACAGAACAGATCAGAGCAGACCAGAGCAGATCAGGGTAGGCAGAAGTAGATTAAGTAAATCAGAGCAGACCAGAGCAGATCAGAGCAGACCAAAGCAGATCAGAGCAGATTCGAACAAATCCAAGCAAAACGAAGAGGAGCAGATCCGAGCATATCAGAGCAAATCACAGAGCTGATCAGAACAAACTAGAACAGCTCGGGACTAATCTGTGAAAATCCGATCAAAGCAGAGCTGATAAGAGCAGACCAGAACAGATCACAAAAGATCGGAACAAATTCGAGCAAATCGGAGCAGATCCGAGCAGATCAGAGAGGATCAGAGCAGTCAGAGCAGACCAGAGCATATCGGAGTAAATCACAGAACTGATTAGAACAGACCAGAGCAGATCAGAGCAGGCAAAAGCAGATCAAGCAGACCAGAGGATATCGGAGCAAATCACAGAACTGATCAGAGCAGACCACAGCAGGCAAAAGCAGATTAAGCAGATCAAAGCAGACCAGAGCAGATCATAGCAGACCAGAACAGATCCCAAAAGATCTGAACAAATACGAGCAAATCGGAGCAGATCCGAGCATATCAGAGCAGTTCAGAGCAGAGAAGATCAGAACAAATCCGAGCAAATCGGAGCAAAGAGTAGACTTGAGATAGCAGAACAAAGCGAAACAGAACAAAAGAGTAATGCGGAGATTGGACTCATCAAACATGCACAAACTGGACGTCAATGAACTTAGAGTATAAACCTCCAAAGATTTGATAACTTCTAAGTGTGGCAATCCGGTATTTTTCGGTGACAGTTTTGTTCGAGACTCTTCGACTTCGACTCGTTTATACTTCACAAAACGAGTAAGTCGAAGACCGACGCGACGCCAACACCGGCGACGTGAATAAAATCGCGCGATTCAATCTTTCTGATATCATTTTAATAGCCAGCCAACGATGATTGAGTGCCGTACCGAGTTGTCGATGTACTCGCTGCGTTCTTGGCGCGCCACATTTCGGCGTTTACTCGCTTCTTTCCAAACGCGAGCTGGTGGAAAATTGCAACGCACACGGTATGCTGGTGGTTGGCGCGCCGCGTGTCAGATGCAGATAGATTCAGATTAGATTAATACATGCGCGAGGAGGCACTTCTTTGACATCGCTGTGGGTCATTTATCATTGCACACGCGCGTAGTGTTGCGGGGTTAATTCCACGGCGCGCGCGCGAAAGGAAAAGAAGCGTGAAAAACAGAGAAGCGTAGCGATATGTGCTGGGAAAGGCGGCGGCAAGGCGTTGGAACGATAGCAGCGAATGATGTGTGGGGACCGAGGTGACGTTCTTAAAAAATATATGGTGACAAGGGACATAAGTTATTTAGTCAGTTTTGTGCAAATTATACGCCTTCGTTCTAGGCTGGGGTAGTAGAAACGAGGGTTTGGGTGTCTGTAAATTGAATTATGATGAAAATAAGGTAATTTTTCCGTGGAAAAAGTGAATTAAATGCTGTTGAATGGAGCAAAACAGAGCAGAATGGAGCGAAACAGAGCAGAATGAAGCAAAACAGAGCAGAATGGAATAATGGAAATATTTTCTGAGCTGAACCAATTACAACAGAACAGAAAGCCTTATTATCCTACCTGAAGAACCATGTTTATATTGGAAGAATTGGTCCTTCGAACCGGATTCTTAAAAAGCCCGACAAAACGAAAATTTTGAAAATATTTGGTCAAGTAGGTTGACTCATGTAGAAAATAAGATAATTTTTAGGTAACAAAATGAAACGGAACAGATCTGATTGGAATGCAGCAGATCGTGACGGAATGGGCCATATCGGAACAGGATCGAGCACGAAGACACAGAAAAAAACAACGGGGGATAGAATAACACATAATTTCTGGGCTAACAGAAAAAGATAAGAATAAAACGTTAAATTATCCTATTAAAATAACCAACATCACCCAGACTGTTTATACCAAAACATTTGGTCCTTCGAACCTGAATTCTATATAGTCCTACGAAGCGGACAATGATAATGAGTAACTTTTGAAAATATTAGGTCAAGGCAGTTGACTTTAAAATGAATTATGTTGAAAAGAAGGTACTTTTCGGTAAATACTTAATGAAGCGAAGTGTAATAAAGCGATTATATCAGAACTGAATGGAGGATGAAGAAACAAAAACACGTGAAATGATATATAACATATTTTCCGGGAAATACATGTTACAAACACAGGAAGGAAGATAAGAATAGAATGTTGAACTATCCCTCTAAAAGTACCCACACCACCCAGACTTCTTTTATAGATATTCTTGGTCCTTCGAACCGGATATTTAAATAATCAGAAGATCAGAACAAATCTGAGTAAATCGGAGCAATTGATACAAAAACAGCTCAAATCATAGCGGATCGGAGCAGTATAGATCTGATCAGAGTAGACCTGAGATAGCAGGACAAAGCGAAACAGAACAAAAGAGTAATGCGGAGATTGGACTCATCAAACATGCACAAACTGGACGTCAATGAACTTAGAGTATAAACCTCCAAAGATTTGATAACCAACACTATTAGAAACAACAATTATCGCGAGTGAAAACGTACTGTTTTTCACCTACACGTTAACTTTAAAACTGCATTTTTATCCCCAGACTTCTTATATAGATATACTTGGTCCTTCGAACCGGATTTTTAAATAATCCGTCGAAGAAACCAAGCACACTGAGCAACTTTTGAAGATATTATGTCAAGGGGGTTGACTTTAAAATGTAATATGTGGACAATTAGGTATTTTTAGAAAGAAGTTAAAGAAATGGAGAAGATCTTAGCGAAATGGAACATGAGGAAACGGAGAAACCGCGGGTTAGTATATAACACATTTCAAAGAAGAATATGTTGCAACTGAATAAGGAAGATCCGAAAAGAATAGACGAAAATTGACATCATCAATCACAATGACTCCTTGTATAGATATATTTGGCCCTTCGAAGTGGATATCACAATGGTCCTTCGAAAGAGATAATATCAATAAGAGTTAATTTTAAAGAGTTAATTCTTACAATTTTTACATGTTGTTTCATTGGGAGTCACCTTAGAAACCATTCTAAAGTACACGGTACCGCATGTTGTTGTGTAGGAGTAGTCATGAATAGACAAATGTCAAACTTGCTCCAAGTCTGCTTTTCGCAGTCCAATCGAAACAGTTTCTCACATTGAACATTACTGAAGTGAGACATTCTATTATCGCACTAAACGTGTCAGCCTCCTTCGACACTGATGTCTAATTGGTCCTTCGAAACGGATATCTAAATGTTCCTTCGAACCCGACAATGGCAATGAGCATATTTGGCCCTTCGAAGTGAATATCACAATGGTCCTTCGAAAGAGATAATATCAATAAGAGTTAATTTTTGGTAAAACGGTAATGTCATGGATAAGATCTGACACTAAGAAACAGAAAAACACAAAATAGCATATAACATAGTTTCCGAGAAAATGGGACATTAGAATAAAAATCAAGGCTAATAATCTACGGTTCTTACACTTTTTACATTTTGTTTCATTGGAAGTTACCTTAGAAACCATTCTAAAGTACACGGTACCGCATGTTGTTGTGTAGGAGTAGTCATGAATAGACAAATGTCAAACTTGCTCCAAGTCTGCTTTTCGCAGTCCAATCGAAACAGTTTCTCACATTGAACATTACTGAAGTGGGACATTCTATTATCGCACTAAACGTGTCAGCTTCCATCGAAATTGATATCTAATTGGTCCTTCGAACCGGATATCTAAATGTTCCTTCGAACCCGACAATGGCAATGAGCAATTTAGGTTAGTGGACACTGTCCAAAGAGTAAACGCAAGCAAAGTAAATCGAAAATACTAAATCAAACTTGAACAACGAATCAAAACAATGCGTTCATCATCAGAAAATGAAGAAATCTCCCAACCTTTGACTAAATCCAAACGAAGCGTATAATTTTCCACATATTTGTACAATTGCTGCCAGGAATCGACTCGCAGAGCGAGAGAAATTCCAATTTAGAAATAATTACATCTCGTTTCTCTATCCGCGTACGCGCACGTTTGCGGAATGTTGATATTTAATATCAATATTTATAGTACTTCATCTCGGGCGTCATCCAGCTTTTTACGCATCGTGCACGCCGCCGCACCGCTCGCTTCGCAAAAGATGCAAAAGGTTAAAGACGAATAGATCGCCGGCCCCACCCAAAAGCCCATATGCATGTATCCGTTGTGAATGTGTACGTGTTTCGCTGGGATCTGTGCGCTTTATGCACGACGCAGGTTGCAGGAAAATATATCGGCTATGGTTGTATCTATGCGGCGCAAATGCGAAAGTTGATCGCGTCGTCGCACGCTTAATATGCACGTACATATCGAAGACACATGTAGTTACGCGCAAGTGCGCATGGCTTTCTTTGTGGAGGCTCTCGGGGCATGCGCAGTTGGAGGAGGGAAGAGAAATTCGCAAGTGAGCGCGCAAGGCAGGCAGGCAGGCAGGCACGGAACGCGCTTAGATTATAGACTGAGCGCCCGCGGGACGATTAACCCGCATGCATGTTGCGTCGCACTGACATGGAATCAAACCAGGGGCGCCGAACGTTTCTCTCTCCAAAATGGGGACAAAATGTTTTAAAACAAGGCTTAAGTCACTTTTTTAAAGATATTTCTTTTTTTTTTTACAGAATAGTACCCTTTGACTAAACCCTCTCGCCCATACTCCCGAGTTTAAGAAGAGGGGTCCTTCGTATATATGCCCACTATAAATAATCCTAAATTGATAAAATCTATGATAAAATCTAAGGCAAAAGTAAATTTAAACAGGGTTCCTTTATTGAAAGGGGTCCTTCTATTGAAAGGGGTTCCTCTATTGAAAGGGGTCCTCCATTCAAACGGATTATCTCACTTAAAAGGGACGTCGTTTTTTGCCAGCATTGACATTAGAAAAACAATTTGAACGATGGGGGGTCCCCAGATATAAGTGAAAGTGTTATTTTTGAAGAAGCCTGAAGCGGCTTTTTGATAAAGTCTAGGAAAAGGAAATTAAAATTAGAAGGGGTCCTCCCTATGTATGGGGTACCCCCCCCCCAAAAAAAAAACTTTTCGTCGAAATTCGTCGGAAGATTTTTTTAAATTAACGGTTGGCAGAATATTTTAAGACTTAAGTCATTTTGCTTACTTCGAGTTTAAAAAAATAGGTCGGGGGGGGGTCCCCCATGTATAAATCGAAAGCTTCCTTGTATGTATAATATCTGGAAGCGGAAAGAAAAAGCGAGAAGAAGTAGTCTAAAGCATAGAAGGGGATGTCCCATAAGAAAGAACCGATCAGGAACATCAGGGACCGATGAGACACCTCTGGTCTGAGTAAGTATTTTCATATGCGTGAGTGATGCTGCGGTCCATATTCAGGTGTGGAAGAAACATACGGATCGCCGTGCCTTGAAGAGGGCGTACCCCCGTTCACTCTCCTACACCGTCTCCTCTACAGGCTCTTGCTTGCAGGAGCAAGTAAGTGAGATTGAAGCTGGGTGTGCAGGAGTCGTGACTGTGACCGGGCCCTGGTCAGCGTGCGCGGCCGCAGCGGATCGTGACACTCAGCCGGAGCGATTTGTAAAAAGCTGCCGCCGCGTTTAAGTGGCCTACGTCGGCCGGCGAGCGCAGATGCCGATCCAGGAAGCGACTACTTGGAGTCCATCAAATGGGCACTCACCGCGCATGCGCGATGCCGGCGTGCACGATGACAGTATGGGGCATACAATTCGTGTGCGCTTCGTGCGCAATGTATGTGCACCATAGGTGGACGGTGATGCGATGGGATGGGAGTATGTGCTCGTATGCCGAGACCGCCTTGATGATATTTGCGGCGATTATCTTTGTGCGCACTTTGGCTGCGGCAACGAACGTGTAATCACTCTTTGAGACCCCTCAACGGGTATAAATTGCGAACGGTGTGCGACCGCTGCAATCGGATGCTAAGCTTGAGTAATGTGTAGTAGGTCCAACCTAACATTGGGGAAATTTGAAAATGATATAAGCACAATAATGATCCGGTTCGAAGGACCATGCAAACCCAATCTTGGTTGGTCATTGAGGGACTATGTGTTGTTGCTATTCTTAGTATGGGAAGTCTGGGTATTGGGGAGGTCTGAAACTAGTGAAAGGACAAGGTGGCACTAGTAAAGAATTTCCGGTTCGAAGGACTATGATATATAGGGGGAGATTAGGGATTAGATTAGGGGGGTCCAAATTAATCTAGGCTGGGCATTGAGGGAGTTTGTGATTTAGCTTGAACTAACTTGAGTTGATTTATTGGGGAAGATTGACAATGCCAGAAACACTATGTTGGAAGGCTAGCGAAGAATCACCCGGTTCGAAGGACTACAACGAATATTGGAAGGTACATGTCCAATCTATTTTTAGTCGCTCATCGTGAGGGTTTGCGTTTTTGCTTTGAGAAATGTGACAATCTGAGAAGGACTAGGTTGGACTAGTAAATAATCACCCGAATCGAAGGACCATGACAAATAGTAGAAGATACAGGTCCAACCTAGACTTGGTTGGAAATTGAGAGACTTTGTGTTTTGCTTGTACTAGCATATGATGATCTATTGGGGAATGATGACAGTTGCAGAGGTTCTTAGAAGGACCATGATGCATCGTGGAAGGTCTATGTGCTCTAGTTCTTTGCGACATTTGACTGACTAGGGTAGAATTATTAAAGCTAATAAAGGAATCTGGACAGAAAGAAGCAACGACACGCTGAGACCGAATATAGACCAGACAAGCTTGGGTGACTTTGAACTTAGAACAGCTCCAAACAGGGTAGAATGAAATGAATTACAAGAGCAAGGAACTGAAGTTACATCTCAATAATTTTATTAATATAGGGGAATTCAGGAAAAGGAGATTGTGCGGGTGATGATCAGTGTTCCATAGATTAGACCAGACCTTTAAACTATCCGGAATTTTGAGCAAAGAGGAACTGCAGGGCCCGAAATCATTCCATTTCTTTCAGCTCCATCATTTTATTCGTAAAGTGTAGTTCACAGTAAAGGATTTTCAAAGAGTGGTATCGTCGGAGAGGAACAGAAAGCTCTAGAGACAAGTCTAGATCCGTAAACTGTCTTGGATCTTGACCCTAGAGGAACTGTAGAGTTAAAAATCATTCCATTCCATCGTCATCATTTTATTCATACAGAGAAACTCACAGTAAAGGATCTTCAAAAAGTGATAGGTTCCGGGAGGAACAAAAAGCTCTAGAGACAAGTCTAGAACGGTGCAAACAGCTCTACAACTTACAGCACGAATACAGAGGTTAGGTTTGCAGTTTCCCGGTAAGTTTGACTCACTTTGTCTAGAGGCAGTCCGTGAATGCATACATCCACTAGTAAATGCAATCATTTCGATTATAATGAATACTTTAACTACGGATCTCAGCAAATGTATACATTGGCTAGTAAATGTATACATTACCTGAATGAATGCTTTAACTGTAACATATATACTCATATTTCACAGCTGCTTTGTTTTCATTACGATTATACGATAATATCATATGAAGTTGATTGTCTTAACTTGGACACGTTTTAGCCGTCAATTTCATTTAAATTAATTATATATGCACGGAATAGTTTTGTTTACGGAATCACCGCGCTGAGTTTTCGCGCGGTGAAATTTCGTAGCGGTGAATTTACCAGCGGTCATTTAGTAGCGGTGATTGTTCCGCGGTGAATTTTCTGCCTCCCTGATCAGAGTGCTCTAGAGATCTAGACTTGTAGATCTTTAAACCTTCTTAGTCCTTGACCCTTGAGGAATTGTAGGGTCCAAAAAGACCCACAGATAGACATTTTTGAGCCTTAATTAATTCTGAATTCCTTGACGAGGTATATCTTCATCCCTAAACCACGTCCTTACCTTTCCTCCTCACTCCTAGAGATCTCATTACAACTCTCTTTTTAAATGATCTCTTTACACAATCTCTCAACACAATCATTAATTGCCTTCTTCTGAACTCAACCGTCAAAACCTTCCCAATATTACCAGCTCCTAAATAAAACCAACCCTCGATAATTTTCCAAAAAAAAAAACAAATGATTATTTGCTACAATGTTCCGACTATAAACGCCCCCTCTCTAAATTGTCCCCCAGTATGGTCATCAATTATTCCCGTAACTGGAGCAAGGTCTGTAACCAACACCGACCCGGGCATGCTTCGTATTTAGATGCCAATAAAAACACCACAAACTGTTTCATAATGTATCCCATGTTTTTTTTTCCGTCCTTTCCTAGCTCTCCCAACTCTCCCAACTCTCACAACTCTCCCAATTCTCCCAACTCTCCGATCTTTCCCTGCGATCGTCCATAGAGCAGTTAAGCAGAAGGCATATTGAAGTGGATGCGCCACCTTCAATCATGGCTATCTGCCCCCAGTCGCGCATTCGGCGGTTAAAAGATTCCATCATTTCGATCACGCGTGGGACTCGGGAGAGTCGTACGAGTCACATGTGAATGATGCGCCAAAAACCATCCGTGCCCCTTCACTCCCGCTTCTATGACATTGAATTACTATATCACTTTGCAGGAGCTCAGGTCTGAACCCGGTTTTTTTCATTCTCAACCCATAGTTAATACCACTCCAGGTTAACCAACCAGGTTAATAATACTCCTTACTTAGATGCGTTTTTTATCACGCCTTGACGAGTAGGCTGGAATGATAATGATAGGCGAGGTCCGGTGAAAATAGAAAATCCTCTCGCGAAGTGGTCCTCGGGTGGAATCATTCTCGATTCACCTGCGGAGCCAACGAGCTTTCTACTTATTGAAAACTTATAATCGTACAAGGCGCACTCGCAGCGGTGATTTACTCGAAGATGAATGGAATTGATAATGACCTGGCTCGTTTGGCCAGTTGCACTCACAACACGCTGGTGCAACTCCGACAAACCTGGGTATATGGGTAGGTACGAGACCCAGGGCGCTATTATTGCCGACGCAATTACACGTTGCAACGTTGTTACACGATGAAGACAAGCAGATAGAGGCAAAATCATCAGCAGAGACAATTTAGGTCTGCGTGTGTACAACTATACTCCACACGAAAGGACAATTCTTGTTGTGTTTCCTTCTTCTGTCCAGTGCTGGCGAAACTCTTTCTAAACTTTTAAATGCAAGACCACCTTAGAAGTCGAGTCCTAAAAAGTAGGAGTTCTAAAGGTCTGAGCCCGTTGATTTTTAGACGTCTAGCCCAGAACTACAGAAGTCTTTTAAAGAATTGATCTTGGAAGGGTCTTTTGGAAGGTGAAAGAATTGATCTTGGAAGGGTCTTGGAAGGTGAGATTGGTCCATGTAAAGTGAGAATTCTATGTAAAGATAGAAGTCTGACGAGTGGTCCGTGTAAAAATTAGAAGTTTTAGTACGTCACTGTATCGACGACCCCCGATGTTCAAGTAAAGGTCACGCCATCCAATACTAAATCTGTCCCGGGACGACAAAAGCGAAAAGGGATAGCGTCGGAACATGCAACCAGAACCACGCGAATGCCACCCGAAAACGCTGCTTTATCACCTCGTATAGATCAGTAGATCAGCTCCTTCTTCAGTTCCTCTTTCCTAAACCTCCACCGACTCACTCCTACCACTCCTACCACTCCCTCCTATCACTCCTTCCTCATATACTTTCATCCTTTCTCCTGCTCTATCCTCCTTCCTCCAACTCCCTCAAACCGTCGTTCCACACCCTCCAAACCCTCCTCCCACTCCCTCCTTCACCCTAGCTTCATCCGGTCCACCTTTAGGAAGTCGGAAGTCCTCTATCTACCAGTCTTCCTGCAAATTATATCCATACCTTGCAAGTCGATTAATTGCTTTTATAATTTATACAAATTATAGTGATCCAATCCTAGAGGCTTCAACTCAATACAGCTATTTGTAGTGTGTTAGTGTTTAATATGATTTGATATCATGGCAAGTCATATGCCACCAGTTTTGAGGTGGACATAGGGACAGGGACATCTAATTAGATTACAGTTGGAATCCCAGTTTCGACTTTCGAACCGAGGGCACCGGTGGAAGGTGGACGAGGTGGTTGTATCAGATATCGCACGTCTAGCGCGCGTGGCCCACAGCATTGTCATGTCATTGCGATGTCCGTCGTGACGGGGACACGGCATTCTCGACGGCTCCGGCGCCCTCCCGTGAGCCCATGAACGTCAGTCCACGACCAGAGCGGCGAGGCGAGAGAGAGAGAGAGAGAGAGAGAGTCTTGGCATTCCCGCGTCGGCCTCGACGTTCGTGTGTGACATGTGACAGCTGGCAAGGGTTAAGCACGCGCGGTTTATTGTCTTAGATTGATATTGACGGTGACAAGCCGGACGGCCTTCTTGGAACATTCCACGAGTTACGATGCGACTCGTGACATCCAAACCTGGGGCTCGGTGACAATTAAAAACGGTTAAAACGACGCGTTTAAATACGTTTTCTCCTTGAAAGCCTTCAAGGATGAACAGTTGGACCACCTTAACAATGTGTCTTTTATTTGCCCTGCTACAACTATCTGGACTCTAAAATAAAACGCTACATAACAGAACGGAGCAAAATGACAGGGTTTTGAAGTTCCCAAAATTTCAGAGTTGCTCCAGAACAAAACCGACTTGTTCTGGAACAAAACAGAGTTTGTAACATATAATGATGAACAAAAATGAAGAAAATATGCCTACATTATTATGCAAGCAAGAATTAATTGGATAAATAGTTGACTTAACAAATGACCTCTTTGGCTTTGTCGACAAAAACTTTCTCGGTAAAAGCCCCGCCGAAAGTAAAAAGGCAGCGTCCCTTTGCTACTGCTGCAGGCTGGCTACGCAGCAAGAATGCCTTTGGTGATAGATGACTTCGACCAGACGGCAGACGCGCGCAGGCATTCGCAGTTTTAATTAAATCTTGTAATTGTTTCAAGTAAGCGGCGCACACCCTCAAAACAGCCATGACACGAACGCGCTCCCGTTTTGCGCGCCCGCCTCGCAAAAAACCACTAAGTACTCTCGAAAGACCCACGTGACTGACAACATGTCGTGATTCCTAGGATTAACGATCGTACAACTAGTTCGCTCAGTCGCGTTGTTCGACATTTACCCGCAAAGAATGACACGCGCATTTTGTAGAACCTAAAATTGCGTATGTATGTTTCTTTGCTTTGTGTGTTACGCTCTGTGTGCGGGTGTGTCAGTGTGTGTATGTAGTGTAGTGTTTGGGTGTACATGCATAACTGTCTGTATGTGTGTGTATTTGAGGTATTTTGCAAAATGTAAAATGTATGTATATATGTTTGCGAGGTGTGTGTGTGTGTGTGTTTGTGTGTGTGTGTGTGTGTGTGTGTGTGCGTGTGTGTGTGTGTGTGTGTGTGTGTGTGTGTGCAAGTATCTGTTTAACTGTGTATTTGAGGTTACATATTTGTATGTGTGTGAGTATGTATGTGTGTACTAGTATATATGTATGTGAGTATGTTTGTGTGCATGGGTATTTGGGGTAGTATATATGCATGCAAAATGGATTGGTGTATGAATGTGTGTGCGTGAGTGTGTGTATGTGTGTGTATGTGTGTGTGTGTATGTATGTGGAAAATAATGTGTTTCTATGTGTACGTTTAGGCTGACGCTTGGAATATTGACATCGGTGAGAAATCCTCCGCGTGCTGTTTCCCCTTAATGAAGCAGACGCGAAGGGAAAATCGTGCGGAAGAAGAAGAACTAGCGCGTTTCGGTGGAAGCGCTTGGGAAAACGAGGAAAAACCTAATTACAGCAACGAGCGACCTGATGACAGCCATTATTGCGACAGCGAAGTTTTTGGGCAAAGGGCGGAGGGGACGCTTCGACTCGAATTCGCGGTTGGCGTGCGGGGGCCCTGATGGACCGTAAAGCGTCCTCTATCATCCGCCGCAATTTGGTCCTTTTTGAGATAGTTTAGTTCGCCGGAGAAGAGTTTCGATCATTTGGAATACGGGAGATAATTAGCTCATCAGTTCTTGTTAGCAACGTAAGAGGACGCAAAGGTGTTGGAGCAGAATATTGGAAGGAATACATAGAAGGAGAACAGAACAACGAAATAGAATAGAAATGAATGGAGAAGAGCGGAAAGGGAGTGAAACATGACAAAATCGAATAAAAATGGACAATAGAGGAGACAAAGCTGAAGAGAATTGAGCATAATTTTAATAGATTGTGAAAGATGAGCGAACAGAGTAGAGTTTAATATTAGAACAGGATTGATTAGAGTAGCCGAAACCAGAACTGTGCGGAATGGAAATAAGCTGAACAGTGTAATACAAGGCAAGGTTAAAAAACAGAATAGAATTCAGAGGAACTCACTAAAATAGAGCGGAATAAAATATTAGAACAGAGCAAAACCGAGTAGAATATAACAAGAATATAACTCATCTGAGCAGATTTCAGCCAAAGAGCAGGTTAAAGTACAATGAAGCAAAATAACCGAACAAATCAGAGCAGGACAGTGCCAAAGAAAAAAGCAGGACAACAGAAAGATGATTTATTCACTAAATCAGAATGAAATAAATCCGGCCAAATTATGATACAACTACATTCTAAGTCCTCTTATGAACCTTTTTTATTATTTGGAGTACAACACATAGAAGAAAAATAAATCAACCGGACCCAACCAGTCCTTCGAACCGGATCTTTACTGAATCCTTCAAAAGAGCCAGGTGTCACAACTTTTATGGTCCTTCGAACCGGATCATTACACAATCATTCAAAGGAGACACAACTCCCACCATCTATCAATAATTTTAGAATGATTTGTACAATAGAACACCACATTTATTCAACATACTCTAACCCAATCGAAATTATGATTAACCTAGCCTATCTTACATCTAATATATGTATAGATATATGTAAGATAAAGATAAATAGATTATATATTAGTTGATGAAATGTACAAAAATTGTTGATGTTATCAACTAAAATTACGTAATATGTATGTATATATTTCACTAACAATTTTCAATATCTTCAATAAATATTCAACTAGTCCTCGCAACAATTAATCAACGCCTGCCGAAAGGCTTGGCAAAATATAGCGATGACAAGTCATTTGCCATTTGCCACAGAAGCAGGAACAACCACCGAACACAGCCTCCGGCGTACTTCCACCGGTTTAACTCGAGTTTGCCGCCGTCTTTGTCAATTAAATTACTTCCATCAACAATAATTCAACCCCTTCTTCATCTCTTCCTTCCGGCCTCCTCCTCTCACCTCTCCTGTTAACCCTTTCTTCGTCATCCAAGTCTAGTCATCCAATTGCTCACATTCAGCTGAAATACTAACAGTACCTACCAACACAGATGGAAGGAGAAGAGTGAAACACCCGAAACAACTATGCACCCAAAGATCAAACAGTGAAACTTACCGAATACTAATCATCGCTATTACGAGAGACACAATCATCTTCCAATCTTGCGCCGCAAGGAGCTATCATTTGCCGGCGCGAGGAGCAGCTAATATGAATATAGAATATGCGTTTGTGCCCACTTTGTCATTATCTCTCTTACCCATATTCCCACTATGGAAATTACTCGTCGATGTTCGAAACGAACCAGCTTATGAACGAACGAACGAACGAACGAAGGTAGATAATGTCGATACGGTCATAGTTGTTGTTTTTTTTTTCCTCGTCAACCCCGAGTTTGAGACACTCGGCGCGGCGACGGCGGCGGCGTTTCGAGATGATGGACGCTCGTGCAGGCATGCTAATATAAATATTTGACGTGATAAATTTACGTGACTCGCGGTTAATTACCGACGCGTACAAAATTTGTTAGGCGTACGCGCACACGTTGGCGGAGAGGCGAAGCGCACGAGAGGGACGAAAGAGTGATTGCAGGTGATTGCACGTTGGCAAACGCGACGCGACTCTGTTGTTATTCTTGCTTTTACGGCTAGTTGTGCTTGCCCGCTTCCAGACCCTTTCCGGATTGAGGTTATGATGTTATGTGTGTGTGTGTATGCGTATGCGTGTGTGTGTATGCGTGTGTGTGTACGTGTATGTTTAGTGTATGGCTCTGCAGCTGTGTGTATGTACGTGTACTTGTTCGAGGCGCGAGGTTTGTTTGTTGGTTTGCAGCCGCGTTTGTATTTACACACAGGTGGATAAACCAACTTTTCGCGCCCCAGCAGCAGAAGCAGCAGGAGCAGCCAGCAGGCGAGGCGGAGATGGAGCGGGCGGCATCGTCGTCGTCGTCGTCTGGCCCCTGACACAACGCCGAACAACTAGCTAAGTTAATTAAGCAACTAACTAAATGGCTTCTTAAGCAATTAGCCCGCGGTGTATTGTGTTTGTATGCATGTGTGTGAGTGTGTGAGTGTGCATGTAGGCATTATACATTCAGCCATTCAGAATATGTGTGTGCGTGCGTGCGTGCGCGCGTGTGTGTGTGTGTGTGTGTGTGTGTGTGTGTGTGTGTGTGTAACTTGTAAATTTACGAGTCACGTGAATTCAAAACTCCCCGGCTGTAATTGTAATACCTGTTTCTACAACTCTACACACTCGACAAAATAACTATTGTTTCCTACTATTTGCTAGACTTTGTTAGGTTAGGTTACATTAGGTTTGGTTGATTTTTAAAAAGTTAGGTTAGATTAGGTTAGGTTAGGTTAGGTTGGGTTGGGTTAGGTTAGGTTAGGTTAGGTTAGGTTAGGTTAGGTTGGGTTAGGTTAGGTTGGGTTAGGTTGGGTTAGGTTGGGTTAGATTGGGTTAGGTTGGGTTAGGTTAGGTTAGGTTAGGTTAGGTTAGGTTAGGTTAGGTTAGGTTAGGTTAGGTTAGGTTGGG
>JAODAC010026288.1:0-16577 GCA_027575185.1 Mimaenictus wilsoni
TGCCCACCCCGAGGACTCGAACCTCGTCCGACCGCGTGGTAGGCCCAAGCTCTACCGACTGTGCTGCCCAGGCGGGCGTCTACATAGGAATTTCGAATAACTATAATAATTTGTAAGAAAAAGTGAAATAAACATTTAATTGGAATGGGGGGAATACCCCCTTTACTGTAAAGTATGTTATTGAGTACTAATCCACGTTTTTTACTATTTTTTCCGGATTTTCTGTTTGAAAATATGCCCTACTTCATTGATTATTATTGTTATTACATTGATTGACGATTTTTAGGTATTTGTGAATATTATGATTGGGGTTGGTTGTACCTTTACACGCTTAAGCTGCGCACGCTCAACAACCCTGCTTGTCTACCCCATTGTCGCTTCTGGTTACTTTAGTAAAATACTGCCAGTTTGAATCCTGAATGAGTAAGAACGTTTTAACCTCTCCTGTCGACATGTCTCGAGCCTAGTTTATTGTCTTTTTCATTGTTACATTGTTACTTAAAGCCCTTTGCATAGGACCCCGTGACTTTCGGGATGATTTTCAAATAAGTTGGCAACACTCATTTCCTTCTCCCGTCATTTGTTTATAGAGAAATTGTCTAATTTTTTTTTCTTTTTACATTACAAAATTTGCAAAAAAAAAAACGTATATTTTTGTAAGGGGAGCTCCCGTTGGAACTGGGGGACTCCCTCCTAGACATTAAAAAAACCTGATTGTTGCAGTCAAACATACCTAACTTTAGTATGTCTCCTAAGTTAGGTGAATGTAAGCCAATTTAGGAGACGTGTAACTCGGAAATTACCAATACGATTTCATTCTAATGTGTGTATTGTCTCAATTTGAGGGATAGGTTTTCTTTTATTATTTTTGTTCATTTTTAGTTAACATTTTGAAGTTTTTTCATTTCTGTAGGATTTCCAGTCACACAAGCGTTTCGCATGCGTGGTATGGTACATTTCGTAAAACTTCTACCATTGCCACGAAGAATAATAAAACAATAAATGTAATGCGAGATCATTTTCCTTTAGTATCAAGATGTTCAATGATACTTCATCAATCTCGAGGTGGAACATTCAAAGTTGTTTATGAATATCGTTCTACACCAATACTACGGGTGTCACGAGCTATCCTCTATCATGAGCTACTAGCATTTAAGGATGGTCCATAGAGCCGAAAGCCAAAGAAAATAGACATTCCGCCTTTTCATTCCGCGTTGCGAAATTTAATTTCAATTTTATTCTTCTTGCCAGACTAGCGTCAAGCCAATATTTGTATTTGCAAAAATGTATTTGCAACCAAATAAATTAAGCAACCAAACAATTGAAAAAAGATTTAACAAATGTGGCATTCAAACGATTATTTACAGCACGGAAATATATATTTAATTTTGGCGCCAAACGAACATCTTTAAAAACTTCCATTACTAATTGTAAGCCAATACTAAGCCCATAACATTCCTAATCTAAACAGGAAATTGAGAGATTGAAAAGTCCTAATTCCTGATAAGACCATTGCTGTTTGTTTTTATGTCTGCGTTCTGCGTTGAGCGTCTGAACGTAATTTCCCTCCATAAACAGTTAAATCTTGAAACGTAAATGCTGGAAAATTTTCCAATTTGAGGGAATAACACCAAGAAAGGAGAATAAAATAATACCAGATAAACATCACTGAAGGATAATTCATTTTTAACCTCCTGAATTGAATACAAATCTAATTCAGGATAAACGTTAAAAAGAGGCTTCTTATATTAATTACACTCAGGTGAAATGTACACCTTGCTTAATAGTATTTAATTTAGGACGAATTTAATTCTGAGAGTTTCTTAAATTAGGACAAATAAAATAACCCACTCAGTCGTAGCATATACAAAGTAGGACACCTTGATAAACAGACATTTAAACGAGCCAAATGTCTTAACGCGTTTCAAAGCAATGAATACTAAAAATTAATAAATAAAAAAAACACACGTCTGCTACGCCATAGGTATATATAACTATAAATAGGAGATATTCATAATATGAATGTATAGTACTTACGAGTAAGTCTCTTGCGTTGTAGTATAGTTCCACTATTCTCGTTCGTATCCTGCTATCCTGCGCTATCGATTGGTTACGTTACGACGTTGAAACATCGCCGTCGCGACCTTACAACGTTTGTATTTCACACTATTTCACACACTAAATCTTTGTTATTACTCGTACTTCTTTCCCTTCTAGCTGAATCTCATTACATTATTTTAATTGTATCATTTAGTGCTTAATAGAGTAAGAAGTAAGAAGTTATGCGAAGAGATTCTGTATTTTTAGAACACTGAGATTAACACTGATACTACAGTAAAAAGTTCTTAGTTGTTTATGCAGGAATTGTGAGAAAGTTGTTGTTGTTTTTGTCCTGATACCCGATGCACGTGTGTTTACATTCACAAAAAAATACTAACCCCTTCGTCCACTAATACCACATTTGCAGAAGGATTACTACAAATACTGTCCACTCACTTTTAGTCAGTTGTTTTGACTTTGCACCTGCTCAGAAACACCACCAAACAATATTGTTTTCTTCCAGCAATCTGGCAAACACCTTTAGGAGTAATTAAGTAGTCCTTGCTTGCTATTTTTGCAAATTTGTTCTAGATTTCGCTTTAGTAGAGGTAATTGCGAAGTGATTTTAAAATCAATTCACAATCAGGTTGCGACGCAAAACAATAACAAAGAGTCGTCAAATGCGTCGAATTCGCAGGAGGGGACTGACTGTCGCGGTTCGCGCCCAAAGTCTACGCGTCCGACCGGCTCTAGTCGGCAAACTGCGACAGCAGGCGGCAGGCCGAGCGGGTCGAAGTTGTTGCGCCGCACCAACATGCCACTCACACACATATGCACGCATTCATGCATGGCTGTGTAGGCAGACACGCCAACAACTCTCCCGCTCTTTCCTGCTGTGCGAGAGAGGAACGCGCACGCGCGCGCGACGAGGCATGGAGTTGCGCCTGGCCTGCCAAGCTGCAGGCACGGCAGACACAAATACATGCTGTTGTGCACGTGTACGGTGCGCACAGGTCGGCGCGCGCGCCAAGTTTCGACCCAAAACATTGCGGCGTGTTCGGTTCGCGCGCGAGCTCACGGGGTTCGATACCCTCTCGCAGGAGGAGAGGCTGGCGGAAGCATGCTGCCGATTTGCACGCGCCTGCCTACGGGCGAAATCTCTGGTAGGAAGTAAAATCGAAGCGCCACCCAGGCCTGTGTATTTCGATGAGATGCAAGTACAGGATGTTTTGTTTTCTTGATGTTATTTTATTCCTGCTGTTTTTGTGAAGTAAAGATAAATTAGTTGTTAATAGTTCCGGAGTACAGGACAATTTTAGGTATTTTAGGCCGATCATGCAGCGTAATTAAGTGTGTCTTTGATTGATTGATGAGTTCTTGGTTATGGTGTGTTAATGTTAGTGTACTTGTAACTTAACTACATTTCAATTTTTCAATTAGTATACATTAATTAGGAGTAGACCATCTCAACTTGGCTTTTGGTAGACTAACTAATGAACGAGTTATCCGATCTTAAATTATGGTAATCGGACCTACACTATTCTGAATAATAGTCTATAATAGCGTTAATAGTCTACAGAAGACTAATTTAGCCATCTAATAAGAGGGGTTCATAATAGCGATAAAACCTGAAAAGGTCTGACCAGGAAGGGTGCCACTAGAAGCTTCATTGTACAAAGTAGAGGATTTTTGGTTCAGATGAATCAGGGTTCTGAACATTCTTCCCCTTACAAGTATACTTTACCCTGCTGTAAGGAATTCCGGTATATATCTGTAGGTTCCTTGGGGTCACGTTCTTCTCATTCAAGGTACTCCTTATGTTTCTTCTTCATTTCCAACCACGGCATTTCTATTACCTTCAATCGGTACCCAAATGCGCAGAACTGTTTCTTCGGATTCACTAATTTCTTTTTTCCTGCTATTATATACCTTCTGAGAATCTTTTACGCCCCCATCAAGTAATGTACCACTTTTCCATAAATGGGATAGAGTAATGAGAAGCTCCGACCTCTTTCCTGGCTCTCCTGTATAAACCCAAATTCTACACTTCCTCATCAGTCCTGATGAGTCTTCTTTAATCAATCTATTTTTTACCGTGTTAACTTGCGTCGTTGTGCTACATTAAATCTTTCAGTTTGTTTGTGTTAAGTAAACTCTTGTTATATTATTATCAATATACTTCTGACTTATTTCCGAATTCCGGACACTGACGTTTTACACATTTGTCTTTGAATGGTACCTCTAGAAATGTGACAGTACTCTATGGAGGATGGTTGGTTCAGATGTTAAGGGTTCTGAACTTTCTTTCCCATAGAAGTATCACTGGATATCTTGCTCTGCTTTAAGGTACTCAGGTATATTTCTAAGGGGATGAGAGCTCAGTGTCCAAACTTCCTGCTGAAAGGACCAAATTCGATTAATATTGTGAGCCGAGCAGGACCCACGTTGACCAATGCAGAGATCTCTAATGGCGTTAACCGCCCTGCTTAAATAAATCTTCGACTATTATCAAAGAAAGCGGACCATCCACTGTCTAGCTACTAGCTATGTCCGACGTTGCTTAACTGGGTGATCTGACGAGATCCCAGAGCCACAACGGCGCAAAATTTCCGTCAATCACTTATAATTAACTCAAATCAAACCTACACTTTCGTTATCAGGTCTCACATTTGTTAATTGTACATTTTACTAGTTACTTACATTAAAACTTAGACTTAAGTATTCTAACAATAAATCATGTCCATATACTCATGAACAAAACCAGTATAAACTGATATAATCCATGAATTCCCTAAACAATCCTTAGGGCAATATACCCGTATCCTAGGTCAAACAAAATTAATTTAATTTGGACCCAACTAATTACATATAACACCACCTTGTTTAAACTATCCAATACTAACTTAAAATTAGTTTCATCCCAGTATGTCATAAATTAATCCAATTTAAGTTCTTAGCATTCTATGTCTGTCCATATTAATCTACTTTACTCCTACTCGGAACTGACCTAAACTAAATTAATCTGTTTGCAGGGACTCCTTGATTCTGGTCCTTATGCTAGGATGATATTATCACGTTGCTCCGGCAAATGACATTCACTTCTATGGTTATCGTTACAAACGTCTTCTTCATTCTGGGCCAGGCTGGGCAGTTGCTCAAGGGGTAAACTAGAAAAAAAAAACTGGAAGGTCTACAAACGTGCAGATAAAAAGCGAGTGAACAAAGAAGAAAAAGGGAACTAACCTGACATTGGCAACATTGACTTGGACTTATTACAGAATCTAACGTAAATTAACCAAAGCAAACTGCAACGTATCTTCAACTTAATTCTGAAAAACCTAAGCTACATGAATCTACCATCACAAAATCTATCCTAAGTCATTTTAACCAACCTGAAGACATTCTCACCAAACTTACGAACATAACCTCATTAAAGCTGTCTGAACTACGTCCCTCCTTCAAATCTAATCATGCAATTCACTACTTTTTCGAATTATAATGAACGATTTTTTTTTCTGAATGCTTTTAAAAATAAGGCTCTACTCAAGGGCTTATAGGTTCTACTCAAAAAGGAACGGGTGCACCTGCTCGGTGCCCACGTACTTTATTTAGCATGCGGCATCAATTGAATATATTTACCAGTCCCGAACGATGGAGACCGTATTTGTAAACGTACAACGGATCAGTGAGTTTAGGTTAGGTTAAGGTTAGGAGTTTAGGGACAATCGAATACCTAGCCTTACAACACTGTGAAGTCCTCCAGAACAGATAGCACACATTTTCAATTTTCTCATTCCTTTATAATACATCTGGCCAACTCAAATATGGTTCCATCAAATTTTAACATTTCCGACTATAGAAACCATCTTCCCACTCTGATGAATAGAAAAAGCAGATGCAATCAGAAATACATCGGCGGGCGTCCTTCTTTGCAATTCACTGCGTACTTGACGTATTTTTAATTATATTAACGACAGCTGTCGAGATTTACAAGAAAGCGAAGCGTGCGTCTTTTATCTATCCCTCCAACAAGAATGACAATTTCTCAGCGCGCATTAAACTTTCAAATGAAAATTTAATTTTCCAATTATGAGCACGAATAATGCAGGAATTTCCCAATTTCACATCCGCCCACCAGCGCTTGCCGCACTTGGCATTCCCAATCGCGCTTTCCACAGCATCCGTTTGCGCCCTGCGTGGGATGCAACTGCCCTCACTCCTTCCCGAGAGTGCCAAAGGAGGCAGGAAGCGCACATTCATTGGGAATATCTGCTTGCAAATTTATGTGGAAACTTCACCCTCTATTTGGATGACTTCAAACCTACGCCAACGCCCTGGAGACATGATTTCAATATTCAAGATTTTATTAGATATCGGCATACTTTGAAAACTAATTAGAAATGCCGGAGGGTTAGCATAAGGAGAAGTAAGTAAATGATTTCCTACTGCTATGCGGCTGTCGCGGTTTTTATAAACATTAATTTATTTCCCGTTGATTGCCCGGGACCAGACTTAACTGGATCTTTGCTAAGTTCCTTGAGTTCCGGGACACAAGCTTTATTCTAACTCACTTCGCCACGTCAAAGTTCACATACATGATATAATAACAACACGAAATCATTATTACAACGACAAGATGAACATACGATAACAAGAGAAAAAAAAAACAAGCATACCCGACAACTCACCAGAGGAGAAATAGACAGGAACCCGCGCGAACCACGCTTTTATGGTGGCGCAGCGCCCCCTCCCCATGTTTTTTAGCGCATCACCAGCGTCTTAAGGATAGTGGCGCAGCAAGCATCCCCTATCCTAAGCAACCAACTCAACACCTTCTTATAGCATTACTACGTTGCTAATTGGCATAGAGATTTCTAAGTTTGTATATGTGAGTGTGTAATTCGAAAAAAAACGTAAAGTAGGCTAGAGTGGCGTCTAGATATAGACCGGAGACGATAGCGTGGTTTATGGCCCACATCCCACGTCCAGTTAAAGATTGAATTACTCACAGTGTTGAGTAAATCATTAAACATCAAACCCACGCAAAACAATTAAATTTAATACGTTCGTTCATCGTCAGCTGCTAGCGCTCGAGTATCAATTGCTTCTTGCATCTTAAGAAAGGTTAATTAAATCGTAGATATGGAGGAGTAATTAGATGCGGAGATGATGAGTATCTCCTAGTCGTAAATGCCAAAATAGTATTTATTACTTCCTTAGTGATTAGATCTGGATGGATTTGTTTGATGTATAAATTGGTAAAAATGTTGGAGAGGAAAGTTAGATTCTTTGGGCAGAGGTGACTTTAGTATTTCATTCGATTTCTGAAAGTTCTACTTGAAAAGGAAATTGGTAAAGTATGTTAGATAGACCAGTGTTGGCGAACATTTTTGAGAGCTTGGGTCCAATTTTCCTCATTAGTAACCTTTTTATTTGTGATTGTGGTCGAATTTGCAACCCGGGATATCCCTCTCCCATTCGTGGGTCAGTAACTGACCATAGATTCGCCTTCGGTGACATAGACCATGTACATCTCCCTGAATATCCAACTTTTAGCATACGGGATCCTGTCTTCAACGGAAAAGTTTCCAGGTCCGTTTGTTCACGTGCTTTATTTAATGCAAATTGTCCTGTACATTGATTGCCTGCCGCGGAAACAGAATAAAATATTTGTATATTTATGGCGAATAGAGACCCGAGTCTCCTCTTAGAATTGTAGAATGTCCCCCTGTATTGCTGTATCTTATTCACTTGTCATACGCGGAAACCTTACAACAACGCATTAAAAAGTTGGTGACTTTCCGTATCTGCAGGTTTCACTGTATTAGGAATAAAATGGGAAATGTTGTCTGGAAAACGTCTTGGACTTAATTATGGGGTTCTGCTTGTTTAGGCCTGTCCCACGATAGTTCCTTGCATTAGAATATTATAAGATACATTTCTAGGGAGATAAGGATTGAGCAAGTGCTACACAAGCATCTAAGAATCCTAAACGATATTACTGTCTAATGTAGGATCCAAACCACAATGATGTACCTGACAATATCAAGGATGAGGACCTAGCCAAGAAGGGACAAGGTATACATTTACTAGTCCAGAACACTTTTATGGAATCGCCATAGATCAGTGTATGAAGAAGATTCAACTGTGGGAACTCCCTCTTCCCCTACAAATACTGGGAAAATGCTCCTGGAATGCGGTAGACCTCTGTTAAAACCTCATAGCAACCAAAAGGGGCTCGAAATTGCAGGGAATTAACTGAAACTATTCACGAGACATATAATAAGACACTATGTCCTAACTAATTCCTGACTGATGAAGATGTGGACTGTGTAACGAGGATGCAGAGACTTCTGAACACAATCTGCTCGTGAAATGTTTGATAACCTCTTTAACAAAGACCTTCTGTTAGAATACCATCAAGTACCTTAACCTCCTTGGATTCCCTTCCTATTAGGCAGATAGGGCAGAACAATAGATCTGATAGTCCTAGTTTGTCCAGCAGACCCTAACAGCCTAATTTCCTAAAGAACCATTCAAAATTTGACGTTCCTTGAACTTTCAAAGGTTGATCAAGGGCCAACTACCAATGGAGTGTGTGACCATGTTTCCATGGACATGACCACACATCGTAATAGGTGGCATTTGATGAACTTAATACAACGGTTTGAATTACGAGAGTCATCTTTGTGAGACAAGTGCCATTGAAATGATGGGATTTCTTTGGGGACTTTCAATACTCAGAATTCGGATTGAGACCGTTCCAAACACTATAATGGATAAAAACCCGTTCCATGATACATGATATATTGATAAATACACATGAACCTGCACCTTTTATCCCGATAAGTATAAACAGCAATTATTATTTAAACAGTTTATTATCTTCACAATTCAAACATGCGACTAGTTTTTTCTTACTGTTGCAACCTTCAAAACAAGTCTCCAATTTTACGACCCACTGCCTCTTGCCAGCAGCTCTGCTCCAATCCAATTTTCTGCTGCGCCCAGCAGGCGGCGAAATGACATCGCCGTGTTTACGGTTATCGAATGATAACGACCTGAATATAGTGGATGCATCTCGAATTGCCCCAGCCTTGCACTCGCTCCACACTGATTTGCTGACGGATCCAAGAAAAGCATTGGTAAGGTGAGATGGGGGGAGGGCAAGTGACGAGACACAACATTGCACACACACCGCACACAGATCCGTCATGACTAATGCGCATGGTACATACATCACATAACTCACACCGCAGCATTCATACACACTCGCAAATGTTCAAGTGTGCTGTGTAGCGGCGCCAAATCCGCACGAGCTGCGCGTAACCATGAATGAATGAACGACTCTCGTTCATTGACGGGCCCGACGAGGAGTACGAGCACCGTTGGCGGCGTGCACCGCGGCACCGTACAAAAGTGCGAGTTGTACTCACGCTCTCTCGCCCGTGTTTGCGCTTGCTCGGTCGCGGCCCGCGCTCATTACTATGTATAGTCGTCGCACGACCCCGGCTGAAAAACGAGGACAGCACTAAAAATTTTCAAGCAAGCGCTAAATATGTGCATGCGAATGCTGTACACATATACACATGCTTAATCTATGATGGGATGCAGCATACTGTATGGGTAAGTATTTAAAAAGTCATCAGAATTAGTTTTCAATTATTTTTACATAATAAAGGTGTTTGATTTCATTGTCCAGTGCTAATAACAATTTTCTGCCATCTTAGAAATTTACAAGAAATGTCTATGACTTACAGGGTCACCCTGGGTTACTTTAGAACGGCTAGTCATTCAATTAAAATCTTGATACTTCAAATATTTAGTATTTGTAGCCCGGGAAAAGGTTTGAAGAGGATACGGATAAAACTGGAAAGACTGTGCTAATATTCCTAATTATGGTTAATGAAGTCATCGGAATGAGTTCAACAGTTTTCGTAGGAAACATATACCCAAACATTTGGTGTGTATATTCCAAGGAGATTCGGGTATCTGGACAGGTTACTCTTCAGGAATTATAACCAAGTATTAGTTTATAAAGCCGTCAGAGACAGTTTTCATTTCTTACTTTCAAAGAATAATGCTATCTTCATCAATTTTTCATCTCCAAGAGTTATTTCATGTATTCCCAAACCGAGGATATGCATCTTAGAAATTCCCAAGTAATGAAATCAGAAAGATACAAGCATTAGTGATCAGTGAATTAATATGTCCATACAAGGTTTTGTTGCGTGCGTGACTAATATATCATAAGGAGTTGGGAACTCCTTAAAGACTTTAAACAAAGCCCCGTGAACTTACAACTCACGGAGTATTAATTTCGTTAAGACGCGTGAATGGGAAAATTCTCAAGTCAATTCATTAGTGCAATATGCACACTAGTGCGTCCATTCCCATGAACAAACTTTGCAGGCTTCGGTTGCTCTAGAATTTTGGCACACGGAATAACGACTACGTTAAGGTACCCCAGACAAGTTAAAATAATATCACATAGTTGCAATTCAGATTCTCAAGAACATCGGTAACCCTACAACAGTTTGTAAAGTATGATGGGGTGTTTCATTTCTTTGCCAAAGGATTTCCAAGGATACTCAAAGTATCTTGTAGCTGCAGCTCAGTTACTCGAACTTTGAACTTGATATTACTAAGCCTGGAGCGTTTTCGGTTAAGTACTAAGAAAGTAATTTGGTTAGTACAAAGGTTTGAAAGGGGAATTAGCAACACTCTGGAGGAATTCTAATCAAGTTCATTACAAACTCACTAGAATGAATTTACGTTTCATTTTTCTTTGAATTAATGATATCTGCTTCCTTTATTCATCTGCAGTAGTAATTTTAAATAACATCAATTAAGGGTAGGTTTGAGAAATTTACATAATATGATACGAAATATTGGAGTTAGTCTAGGATATATAAGCAAGCACAGGCCATTAATGAATATCGAAGGTTGAAGAGGCTCTGAGTAGGATTGCAGGTCATACCGCAGGAGTAAATTGTGCAGTACTTATAAAATCATAAGAATCTATTGCCATTATTTCTCCCAATGCCAATAAAGCCTGACATTATTCTAAGATTATAATCAAATTAAGATGCTGACGATGAAAAGTTCACAAGCTTTGTCAGGCCCAAATTCGCAAATTGTAGGGTATAATACCCCAAGAACACCTGAAGAGTCTTGAGTAGTTTTCCCATCCTTTTCTGTGCCATACCTCTCTTCAGCATTTAACAAAATTTTATGATCCCCTATGCCACAGTGCGGTTAGCCGAGCTAAATTTTACCTACTTCCCTCCTCTTGCGAGAATTATATTGGTTCAACAGGGCAAGTTTTAAAAATTTGGAGCTTCAAGCCGGTGGTCTGAATGACCACTTAAACACCTAGTCGGAACCAAATGGGCTAAAACCCAATGTTCAGGTTACTGAGGATGTATGTCTCCCTCAGTGTACAGAGCCCTTCATTTTCATAACATGAGAAGTACTTAGGTCTAATTCCAGTTTTGACTATGAAAGAAAAACGTCTAGGCAAGATTTTCCCGCTATTACAACGCATCATCAATAGTTGTTTCCTTGAAAATTTCCGACTTTTAATTGTGTCCACAAGTCAGTCTGAATGCCATTCAGATTGGTCTAAAAAACGATCCTTGACTTCACAAAAGCTTGAGATCGAAGGTATGGTTTCCATGTTTCAGAAAAAAGAAAATTATTTCAATATTCCACCGAAAATACGATCTTGTTTTCTGCTTCATATCATATTAACTGAAAGTACACTATCCGCAAAGTATAAACACCATATATAATAGCCTACAACATCTGCGATGTTGCACGTATACACCATGTGTGGGCGTCCGCGGCATCTGCATTGTATTTGCCAGATTGCAATCATGCACGCTCCAGAAAGTTGCGATGTTTTTTTTTCGTTACAACAATTCCGCTCATAATTTCACCAATAGCACATAATAATCGCCAGAGGGTAACTCCACCCAACTTAATACATAGATATCCGAACGGTACAATATCCGCCCATATGCGTTCCCCATGAAAAATGGTGCATTTTCTCGGAAACCATTTCCTTCCACAATAGCTATTCATTTTTATTTTGCAGATAACTGATAAGAAAACAATGTCCGACATGCACATTAAAACGGTTTCGTACACCTCCCAATTTTATTTACCAATTTATATGTTCCCAATATTCAATTAGATTAAGAGCTTCGTCGAGGAGTACCGTTAGTTTGTACTGTTGGTTACATTATCGGTGTTTACATCTTATTCGCATTGTCGAAGCTTGTGTACACCACATAGCCACAAATGACAACAGACAAATTGATCTAATTTAAGATGCAAATGTTGGCAGTATCAAGAACGAACGAGAGGGGACCGTCGCGTCGATTCCGATCTATGCAGTCAGCATCTCACACATGCAAAATAGCTCGACGAAGATGCCAAGCTATGCCATGTTAGATGACATGTTATGATCATCTCAATTTTGAGGTCATATCTTGACATGGTAATTTTATAGATAAATTCGCTGAACAGTTAGATTCTAAAAACATGAAATAGAACCTACACTTGGAACGATAACCTTATTAGCTGAACCAGATGTAACCTAAGCCACTTGAGTTCCACCTCAGTTTAGGAGATTCCGAATTCCACAAGTATGATTAAGGTATTAGTCTTCCAAAAGTCTTCTCTTAAGAGTTCTTCAAGGTATAAGGCTTCTTTATAGAGTCCCTTTGGAAGAACCCTTGTAAATTTTGATACTTCTAACTTTTCTCTTTGGGTTATCAAAGTTCCCAATACTATAAAAGGGGAAATGTTTGTGGAATAAACTACATAACGTGAATAGAACTTGTAACACCCATAAACACCGATCGGAACACTAGGCAATTGGGTTAGATCAATGGAAATTCAGGTTGTATGTCTCCCTCGGATAATACTTTACTAGAACCATTCATAATGATATAGTGGTAATAACTGAGGCAAAGTTCCAGTTTTGACTGAAGAATGTAGAACCATTTACTCCTATCTATAGTCATTTCCCTATAGTTTTCCAGTCTCAGACTAAGAAGACAGTCTGAAAGCTATTCAGAGAGGCATCATTAGTGGAATATAAATCCGGAGGTTTTCTTGCAAAGAGTATAAGAATCTGAATTAAAATTCCATCATGTATTTTGAAGAGCACGCCCTGGTACATCCCAGAAGTGAATATTAATACAAGTATGCCTTCAAAAATTTATCTGCAGCTTTCCGACGGTCATCTATTGTATTATCAATCGCCATTTACAAATATTCCTCAACGTCTCCATCGGTCCTCGACGGATACTGATGCTAACTTAAAGAGGGTCAACCAACTCTTCCCTAGAAGGATTTATCCGATCGATTACCATTCTATGGGAATAACTGAATGGTTCTCCAATAAGAAACAGAAAGAACAGTACTAAAAACTATAAACCGAGGAAACAGTTAGGTCTATCATCTTTAGCAGAGACATATATGGATGACGAGAGCAATAGATCTGAAGCAAGGGAATGACACACGTTAAATTATTTCGTTCATAGGACACCACAGGGAAATTAGATGCCTCATATGTAAGCAGGATCACACTGAAGAAGCTTAGTGATTGCAAACTGAGGATGCATCTCTACCTAAAGCGCATCACTGCCTCTTGATGTCGATAGTACCATAGAAGTGAGGAGGTACTTCACCTCCTTTACCGATGGAATTGTATTGTTGGGAACCGAGAATGATTGTTATGTCATTCCAGACACCTGCCGATGTTTTAAATGAGGTCTTGCTAACGAAAGTACTGTTTGTTCAGGCTATGCGAACGGGCGTATTGGTATCTCAAGTTTCCGATCATTTGCAGCAGCAGTATTATAGCCACCTTGCGTTTCTAACAAAAAAGTAACATGCGAGGTGATAAGCCGGTGGTGGCTCCTGTCGTCCGCAGAATTGCGTGGCGTAATCAAGTGCGCAATTCTGGAGGTACGGCCAAGCGATAGTCTGTGGCGATCCCGCCATAAAGATCCCACACTCTAAGACCGAGAGACCGGAGAAACTTATTTTTGTGTTCTAGTTTGTAAGATTTTTAGAGAATAAAGATCAGTTGTTCAGATTAGATCAGATTCCTGCAAATGCTCACTCTTGTACTTCTCCTACTACGTACAGACAGCGGTCCTCAGCGGTCGCCTTGCAGTCCTCTGTAATAATGTCTTGGATGTTTCTTAACAAATGTGTTGCCGGGAGCATTTGGAGGTTAGGAAAGATTGCAAACGGAAACTTCGAGGAAGGTTCCATGCAGGGACATGATTAGGTCTAACAATAATGGATCAGATCCAATGACGCAGAAGAGATCAATCGAAATTTCTTTAGATATTTCCTAGGTCTTCCACAGTTAATCACAGATAACACAGAACCTTTAGAAGATGAATAACTGTGGGTCCCAAGATTCTACAATTGAAACCAATACCGTTTCAATTTCTATATTCCCATCATAAGATTATTGCATGTAAAATTTTTATGACATATTTTATGACATATACCGACTTCGAATATCAATACAAGATATAAATCATCAGCAACTCTATGTATGTATCTTTCATGTTCATCAAACCATCACGCTCATAATTCACAGCACGAAACTCACAGCCGACGAAAAACAAGCAAGAAAATCGTAAATAACATTGTTTTACACACGTTGAGTGCCATTTGATGCTGTTATTAGTGCAATAAATACAAGTACGCAATAATTTAGCCACGTAACCTGTTTTGTTGCAATATTTCAGCGCAAATTAATGTTTATTTCGTATTAATGATGTGCCTTCGACGGCGCTCATTACCTCGTAGGCATGCGTACCATGCATACCGAGTTGATGCAATTACAAGCGTAATAATTTAGCAATCACTCTTATTGTGATTGCTTTTCCTGGAAATGAGCATTACGCGCATGTGACGGCTATAATTATGTGGTTGGCAGGTCGAGAGACAATAAAGCAATCGCACGAAATTACCAGTCGAACAAAGCGACTTTCACGACGTTGTTGTATGTGGGGGCACAAGGCATGTTGATTTCAAGACGCCTTCGTAAGTATAAGTAAGGAGCTCGGATTAAATGGCAGGAAGAGGAAATCGGAAAGAGGGAAAACATCCGGTATTTAAACCATGTCCGGTTTTAACATACTTTGAGCCATGTCTTAACTATCCTGTGTGTTTGCCAACTGTTAACTTTATTGAGATTCAACTTATATTTTAGGTAATTTTCTTAATTATTTAGTGAGCAATCTTCAGAATTAGGAAGATAGCTCCTTCTGTTTCTTCTGTGTTGAGTTCTCTTCTCTGAATACGGAATCCATGTGGTCTAATATGACAAAAGGACCCAGATATTATCTGGACAAACAGTGGCGGATTATTTAATAGGCTCACTAGGCGCGTTCCCAGGGTCCTCTGTATAGAAAGGGCATCTGCCGATATAGAACCAAAAGGGGTGGGGGGCCTTCAGGCCTATTTAAGACTCTTAACACATTGTTGCAATGCATTGGATACTTTTAAGATATAAATAAACATGACACCACCCCTTTCCCATGCTATGGAAGAGGAGGGCACCACATCCAAACAGAAAGTGCTAGCCACTGAGGTAGAATTATCTTTTAGTAGCAATTACTAGTAAGAAAGACTAGGCAAGATAGGACTGAAGAGGAGTGAACAGGATTGCAGGTTCTAAAAGGAGTGTTCGTAGTTCTTAGCTCCGAATGCCTATAGTACTGGTTACATTAGAACGGCCAAGCTCCATGATTTGAATTTTATAGGCCCAATAAGACAACACTCCTTGGAAGTATTCCAAAATTGTTCACAATCAAGAGAAGGTGCAAGAGTGTGTTCTAAGTCATTCCCGTTGAAGAGCAAGAGAAGTAGAGCAGATAGGACAGGGGTATAGCATGTGAGTAACATTAGATCAGCTGAGGAATGATCAGCTGAGGATAATTACCATGATCTGCCAGAAGTGGAATAGACATGAGTAGCGTTAATATATCTAACAACGAAAGCTTGTAGAAATAAAGAATGAGAATATGAAATTGGAAATTGGAAGAATAAACGATTAAAAGAAGATAATAATTCAGAATCCGCAGGCTTAGGAACCCCGAGGAGATCGGAAGTCTTTCGAGTCTCCATTATAAAAATAATGCTCACTGTCCACTGAGGAAGTCGTCTTTGGCGTCTCTTGGGCTTCGAAATACTTTAAATAAATCAGTTCTTGTTTAACATTATTACGAATAAGTTCTTTCTACACCATTATACTTACGCGCTCGTGGCTAATTCTTATATATTACCTATTACTCTGCTGGAGAACTCAGTAAACCTTCTTCAATGAAGCTCCGCGAATTTATAACTCGTGGGGAAATAATTTCATAAAATCGCTTTGAGCATTTGCAGGCTCTGAGAAGTGAACTTGATTACATGACGTGACAGGATGGATTGGATACTTGGGAGCATATGGCGAGGGAATGTATGGCTTTAAATGAGAGATGGAAAAATGGATATGA